>OY759263.1:59814645-59847145 GCA_963662155.1 Lamellibrachia columna
TAAGTTTCGGGTTGAATCCAGGATCTGGGTGATGCACTGGGACGCCAAGAACGTGATGCCACTATACAAGCTCGTGCAAACCTATTTGACGAAGGAAAACATGTCAACCAGATGTTGTCTGAATTTGATGCAACTCTTGAGAGTAATCCAACAGGCAGACTTTGACTGATGTATATCCACATGGTACTTATCGTGAAAGGTACATCGAAGTGGAGAGAGCTGGATTGTGGCAGTAACACTTAACCGAAGTAGCTAACATGCTGCCACACATGATATCTGCTGGGCACACAAAGTATGTAGCATGTATATCACATTACTTGCATGCTATGAGACACCTATCACCAGATGTGGTGACATCCTTCAACCAGGGTCATTTCACAATCCATGTGACGAGACATGGACCGACATGGCCCTAGAACAGACGTATAACAACAAGGAGAAGACGCAGCTTTTTAAAGGTATTATACAACAATTTCCTCATCCTCTTCTGATCTCTTGAATATCGACTGTGGAGATAGGTGTGCCTCACAAGATCTTTCAGAAGCAAAAGAGAAGGGACATGAAGTACTCAGCAGAGTTGAAGAAACGCTCAACACAGCTATTACTCCGGTATGTCTGCAGACTTTCCACGAGAAGCGACAAAAACCAGTCAAATCACTGAAAGCAAAGATACACCAGGAAGAGAGAAGTCTTGTCCGGAGCCTCCACTTTCTTCGTGATGTTGACAGTGAATCCTTCCGCCCTGAGTGAACTAAATACGCTGCTTCTCTCTGTGAGGCAGATAATAAAGGTTACGTCACGAAGAAGGGTAATAAGGCAGATTACGCTGTAGCTATGAAGAGTCAACTTGGAGATGCCTGAGTAGAATAAGACCAATTACCACCCACTGATGGTAATGTTGTGCTGCTGGTTGATGCCATGGTATTTAAACATCGTCAGCAGGACACCGGGCGTAAGAAGTTCCTCAGTATGGAAACTTGTTATCTGCATAAGTTGCTGATGTCCCGTTCACCAGGGTGCAACATGGTCAACTTGGTTGATGATCGATCAGTATAGTGTTCGATTGAGCTTAAAAAGAACCAGAAAGGACGACAAAAGACACATACGAGATTCAGGATAACCTTTCCATACCAACCTGGAAGTCTTTCATCGCTAAGGCTAAGAACAAAGCAGCGTTGCAAAGTTACCTCGCCGAAACGTGGTACAAACATCCGGAAATGGTTCCTAGAGATGTGCATATCCTAGGAGTCCTCTCCAGTGAATCTGTCATCATTCAAGGAATTGGATCACAAGCCCTACCAGATTTGTCGTGTGAATCTCACGAGGAAGCAGATGCACGTATATTTGCACACCTAGCATAGAGCATTATGTCTACTCACTAATACTACTTCCAAATTCTCATTTGCAAAGCTGCTCAGCAGAATCACCCCAACATGCCCGCCCCTACATCATTTAGGAGATAGATTTCTGGTGAAAAACTGGTTACAATCATGTTGGACAAGTCATCCAGACCTCCATCAGCGACCAGGAAGCAATAGTGTACATGTGTCAAGAACAAATGCACAAAGAGATGCTCTTGTGCTGCCACTGGCGTGAACTGTGTGGTTGCCATTTGTCAGCTAAACCAGAACAAAATGTGCTCGTATCCTTGATTCTGAAAGTGACGATGGTGAGTAGAGTTGTGTGGCACTGATCAATTTCAAATAGAGCAGATAGTATACAAATGTTGTGCTATTTGGGTGCAAATTGATCTTTTTATTGAAGCATATGTAATTGTACCAAATTACTCCCATTCTAATGAAATGGTAATTCGAAATTTGCTAAATTTCGTTTATACATAAAATATTATAAATATTAGTAATACTTTAGTAAAAATGGGAATTTCTTTGTCGGCCATCTGGAAATTCAAAATGGCTGACTTAATTCGAGTTATCCATTTTATAATCTTCTGTACACAATGTAGGATGAAATTATATTTTAGAGATAGTGTTTTCACATGTCTGTTTAATCATACAAATGACAAACCATACTTATTCGGCTGTTTTGGGATACATAAATTGTGTACCAAACTGTAGCTAATAAACATCTGTTTCACATCAAAATAGGTAATACTTATAATACTGCCACCAAAATATTTTTTACCAGCTTGTATAAAATTATATTATGATTTGTGTGACTTATTTTTGGAGTTTCAGTATAACAATAGGGCCATTATCATTATGGAGCTCTTATTTCATAACGAACTCAAGATATAGTGAGAAACCACATGTCAACAGATGCAGTGGGTGTTTAGCTTTCATGTGGTAATCTATTTGTCTACATATATTATGCACAGAGATTTCCATGGAATAATATGTGCAATAGTCAACATGTTCCCTGACGCAAGTCGTGGAAATTGTCTGATTCTTAAAATAAAATTTTCGTAGGTTTCGCAAGAAATGGCAGAGCAAGCCCCGTGAGTATTCATCTAGATGCACCAATCTTAAAGATATATGGCAGAGCAAGCCCCGTGAGTATTCATCTAGATGCACCAATCATAAAGAGATATGGCAGAGCAAGCCCCGTGAGTATTCATCTAGATGCACCAATCTTAAAGATATATGGCAGAGCAAGCCCCGTGAGTATTCATCTAGATGCACCAATCTTAAAGATATATGGCAGAGCAAGCCCCGTGATTATTCATCCAGATGCACCAATCTTAAAGAGATATAGCAGAGCAAGCCCCGTGATTATTCATCTAGATGCACCAATCTTAAAGATATATAGCAGAGCAAGCCCCGTGAGTATTCATCTAGATGCACCAATCTTAAAGATATATGGCAGAGCAAGCCCCGTGAGTATTCATCTAGATGCACCAATCTTAAAGATATATGGCAGAGCAAGCCCCGTGAGTATTCATCCAGATGCACCAATCTTAAAGATATATGGCAGAGCAAGCCCCGTGAGTATTCATCTAGATGCACCAATCTTAAAGATATATGGCAGAGCAAGCCCCGTGAGTATTCATCTAGATGCACCAATCTTAAAGATATATGGCAGAGCAAGCCCCGTGATTATTCATCCAGATGCACCAATCTTAAAGAGATATAGCAGAGCAAGCCCCGTGATTATTCATCTAGATGCACCAATCTTAAAGATATATGGCAGAGCAAGCCCCGTGAGTATTCATCTAGATGCACCAATCTTAAAGATATATGGCAGAGCAAGCCCCGTGAGTATTCATCTAGATGCACCAATCTTAAAGAGATATGGCAGAGCAAGCCCCGTGAGTATTCATCTAGATGCACCAATCTTAAAGATATATGGCAGAGCAAGCCCCGTGATTATTCATCCAGATGCACCAATCTTAAAGAGATATAGCAGAGCAAGCCCCGTGATTATTCATCTAGATGCACCAATCTTAAAGATATATGGCAGAGCAAGCCCCGTGAGTATTCATCTAGATGCACCAATCTTAAAGATATATGGCAGAGCAAGCCCCGTGAGTATTCATCTAGATGCACCAATCTTAAAGATATATAGCAGAGCAAGCCCCGTGATTATTCATCTAGATGCACCAATCTTAAAGAGATATGGCAAAGCAAGCCCCGTGATTATTCATCTAGATGCACCAATCTTAAAGATATATGGCAGAGCAAGCCCCGTGAGTATTCATCTAGATGCACCAATCTTAAAGATATATAGCAGAGCAAGCCCCGTGATTATTCATCCAGATGCACCAATCTTAAAGATATATGGCAGAGCAAGCCCCGTGATTATTCATCTAGATGCACCAATCTTAAAGAGATATAGCAGAGCAAGCCCCGTGATTATTCATCTAGATGCACCAATCTTAAAGATATATGGCAGAGCAAGCCCCGTGAGTATTCATCTAGATGCACCAATCTTAAAGATATATAGCAGAGCAAGCCCCGTGATTATTCATCTAGATGCACCAATCTTAAAGAGATATGGCAAAGCAAGCCCCGTGAGTATTCATCTAGATGCACCAATCTTAAAGAGATATAGCAAAGCAAGCCCCGTGAGTATTCATCTAGATGCACCAATCTTAAAGATATATGGCAGAGCAAGCCCCGTGAGTATTCATCTAGATGCACCAATCTTAAAGATATATGGCAGAGCAAGCCCCGTGAGTATTCATCTAGATGCACCAATCTTAAAGATATATGGCAGAGCAAGCCCCGTGAGTATTCATCCAGATGCACCAATCTTAAAGATATATGGCAGAGCAAGCCCCGTGAGTATTCATCTAGATGCACCAATCTTAAAGATATATGGCAGAGCAAGCCCCGTGAGTATTCATCTAGATGCACCAATCTTAAAGATATATGGCAGAGCAAGCCCCGTGATTATTCATCCAGATGCACCAATCTTAAAGATATATGGCAGAGCAAGCCCCGTGAGTATTCATCCAGATGCACCAATCTTAAAGATATATGGCAGAGCAGGCCCCGTGAGTATTCATCTAGATGCACCAATCTTAAAGATATATGGCAGAGCAAGCCCCGTGATTATTCATCCAGATGCACCAATCTTAAAGATATATGGCAGAGCAAGCCCCGTGAGTATTCATCTAGATGCACCAATCTTAAAGATATATGGCAGAGCAGGCCCCGTGAGTATTCATCTAGATGCACCAATCTTAAAGATATATGGCAGAGCAAGCCCCGTGAGTATTCATCTAGATGCACCAATCTTAAAGATATATGGCAGAGCAGGCCCAGTGAGTATTCATCTAGATGCACCAATCTTAAAGATATATGGCAGAGCAAGCCCCGTGAGTATTCATCTAGATGCACCAATCTTAAAGATATATGGCAGAGCAAGCCCCGTGAGTATTCATCTAGATGCACCAATCTTAAAGATATATGGCAGAGCAGGCCCCGTGAGTATTCATCTAGATGCACCAATCTTAAAGATATATGGCAGAGCAAGCCCCGTGAGTATTCATCTAGATGCACCAATCTTAAAGATATATGGCAGAGCAGGCCCAGTGAGTATTCATCTAGATGCACCAATCTTAAAGATATATGGCAGAGCAAGCCCCGTGAGTATTCATCTAGATGCACCAATCTTAAAGATATATGGCAGAGCAAGCCCCGTGAGTATTCATCTAGATGCACCAATCTTAAAGATATATGGCAGAGCAAGCCCCGTGAGTATTCATCTAGATGCACCAATCTTAAAGAGATATGGCAGAGCAAGCCCCGTGAGTATTCATCTAGATGCACCAATCTTAAAGAGATATGGCAGAGCAAGCCCCGTGAGTATTCATCTAGATGCACCAATCTTAAAGATATATGGCAGAGCAAGCCCCGTGAATATTCATCTAGATGCACCAATCTAAAAAATGAGGTCTGCTTTCCACACTAAACTATGTCCACTCCATTCCCCAAACCTGGCTCTGTATCCTCGTCTAGTATGGAACAAGACGCAGTAAAATGAGACGCCGATTTATTATCGCGAAATCGTATGTGTTCTGAACAAATCTTAGGTGGCCGCGACGAATCAGAATAACAAACACTTTGATGGAAAGGTATTTCCGAAACAAACATTCACCAAGTAGGCCTACTACATTTCGCCACTAGGTGGTGCCATATGTTTGCATTGACCAGTGCCGTTCTTTGGGACGGTGCACAATTATTACCGGTATCGTAAATAAAATTGCTCCCTCCTCGCCCCCGCCCCCCAATACGCCGGTAACCACACATCGTTATTAATATTTTTGACATCCATTTTCATGCAATTTGTTTCCATTTCTCATACTTCTTCCCATTCTTGCGATTTTACTTGTCTTATACTCGTCTTTCCTTGTATATGTTTCTTACGTATTTGATCTATTTTAAATAGCTTAAGTCAGTCAACCGTTGAGTCTAGATCATCATATTAAACATTGTGACACTTAATAATTTTTTGTGAATTTTCGGATTTCGGCTTATGTAGTTTAATGGCGTAATGGAACTGTTCGTCATGACTGTCTGGTCAGTCGTGGTCAGAACCTGCTATGCCTTCAACATCAGCTTGAGTCTACATCCACACTATTCAACTATGATAATATGTACAACACCTAGAAAACAATACTCTTGTTTTCGCTCGACGATGGAAGTAACGCTGAGATAATGAACATACAATGGCAGTAACACTCGTGTAAGCAGTACCAGTTTAATTATGTTTTAATCATACCAAGTCAGATAGAATTTCAATAACCGGTCTCGAGTACTTCTGACCATTGCCATGGAATATGAAACTATGCTAATAACGGATATGTTTCGAGGAGGAAACATATGCACTTAAATTAATAGAAACGACAGGTAAAGTTTATTTATAATGTGCATGCGCATTGCACGTGTTCTTTCTTTGATCTGGAAGTCGAGTCTCATCCCGTAGGTCATCGTCATCGTATCTCATTATCGCCCCCTCGCTGCCGCCGTGCTGCAGCCAGTCGCTCGACAAGGACCACGACAACGCCGAAGTCACCAGCGACAGCCGCTGATACGACTACCAACGCGACGCTTATTTTGTCTCGCGTCGACATCCTCGCAATGACCAACAGCAGACACTCGCACGTGGCCGTGTTAAGCTCATCGCCGGCCGGACAGTCCGCCCCACCGCAGAGAAGGTTTCGCCGACACAGATTCTTCTTGCACCTCGGCCGATCGGCGGGACAGTCGCTCCACTGCGTGCCTGTCACGTGGAGCCATCGGAAGTGACGTCACCAGTGATGCCGAAGTTGCACTCGATGACAAAGCTGTAGGGTGAGGTGGACGCGTTTCGACACCTGGAGTTGGACATCGGTGACCGTCGTGAGGTCGTGAATTGGAAGGAACTCATGGCTTCTCAGTTATGTTACGTCTCTGTAATCTTCAATTTATTATATTCATTCAGATTCATTAACATATTTTTACATAAAATAAATTGTAGCCGCTTATCTCAATCGGCACGCCATGTTGGCCGCCATTGGTCGACGCAACCTCGCAGACTGTTGTTAGCGAGGACCAGCGTCGTCCGATCGACGGCCGACAAATGGAGCCCGATGCTTCACAGAACGAGCAAATGCGTCTTTGCGATGACGTCGTGGAATGAAATGCCCCGCGATTCAAACAAAGATGACAGTCGTCGATAAATGCCAACGAACTGGAACTGAGATTGTGTTGACGTCCTTCGGCTACGGCTTCGGTGATGTTAGCGTCTCTATG
This sequence comes from Lamellibrachia columna, assembly GCA_963662155.1. NCBI lineage: Eukaryota > Metazoa > Annelida > Polychaeta > Sabellida > Siboglinidae > Lamellibrachia > Lamellibrachia columna. Next base: position 59,821,842 of record OY759263.1, read on the forward strand.
CGCGCTTCACTCAGTAGACGCAATTTGATTTACGCTAGTTACATGAGATACGTCATAGCTGTCAGTTTATTGTGGACGTTTATTCGCGAACGTCATCTCGTCAAGTGAAAGAATGATATTTCAACAAAGCATCAAAGGAACCAATTTAAGTAATTGTCATATGTTGTACGTAACCTCTTAGACTTCCAACCGGAAAAGGTATGTTGGTAACAACATACAGTAACGGAATTGCAACAATACTTTTATAGAAGGTTAAGAAAATAGGTGATGGACACCCTATTGTTAGGATTCAGTTTCATCCGCAATTGCTCAGCATTTAGAGGTAATGGAATTCAAACCAATGTTTCAGTTAACGCAGGTAGTGGCGAATCTTCAAAGGAGTTTTGAAGGCGACGAAAATGAGAGGGCACCAATAAGTATCGATATAATATGGAAGTTTCATTACAACAAGCCGTTTTCCTTTGACGAATTCCTGACTTCGTGACATAATTCATACTTCATACGAATCTCGCTAATGGGCATCGTTTGTGTGAAGCATGGTGGATGCAAGTTGCAATTTCGCTGGCTTGATTCCAGCGTATTCCAACACTGCAACACGTTATCTCGTACCATCGCTACCATATATAAACACAAATGTCTTATTATAACCCACCGTGAGTATGTGTTATGTTTGTATGTTAAGCTGCTCCTGCTAGACGCTTTGCATCTCGGGAGTAAAACTATCAGGAATTCATATACGACCCCGCGGTCGGGTCACCTACGACCCTACGGTCGGGTCGTCTCAGTTTAATAAAAAAAAATCGAAATTCACCCCGTATTACCCTTTCTACAAACAATCGAATTACCCTTAGTAGTTGTGACGTACAAATGTCCGCAACGTTATGCGTACAATTACGCACAATTAGTGACAACGTGATGCGTCTTTTCTTCGATTGTCCAAAGTTATATTATACAAAGGCAAGGCGTCGCCACGCGTTACTATAACTGCCAGTTTTACGTCGCAAATTCAAGGGTTGGAAAGAATCCATCAATATGTTGACTGGAAGCACCAAGTGCCAACTCATAGATGGATGTGGTAATGTCGTGTACCTTGAAATTGATTAAACACGAACTACCAAATTATCCCTTTCGGAGGATGGTATGTCAAAGTATACCAACATTACTCTATATTACCTTGTGCCATTACTAACATTTGAGGTCTTATCTTACTCCTGTTACATCGGTTTACAATTTGGTGCTCGCAAACAGTGGTTTCACAATGAAAGGTTTAATATGTAAGTCACTGTAAGGTCCCATAGGAAAGGCGGACAGGGATAATTGTCCCAACATGTAGTCGAAAAGGAAATGTACATGACTCAGGGAAATACTAAAATATCACACGCCTTTGTTACACTGAGAAACTGACAGAGTCGATTCTGAATAGGATAATATACGAAAGAGAGTGGAATTTGAATTATGCGAATAGCAACACGGTGACCAAACTCGAAGAGGAACACCAGAAGGAATAGTTGCGCTAAGACAATTGATAGAGAAATAGGTAATAGTAATGCCTGGTAATATGGCAATAAGTTTTGTGGACCTCGAAAATATTTTTTACCCTGTCCCGAGATAAATGGTTGTGGCAATGGTGAGATGGATGGTAGTGTCAGAAGCAGAAGCCGGGATGGTGGAAACAATGTATGAGAAAACAAAGGAAGCGTAATGGTTGCATGTCATGTATGATGAGTCTTTATCATAGTGACACAACTAATCAGCATGAAGATCAGCACAATGTATGTTCCCAGGAAAACGATTTACGCAGACGATCTTACCATAATAGCAGACAGCAAACAATAAGCGCAAGGGATTGGAAAGGCCTGTTCAAGAAGCATGGACTGAGGATGAACCAGGAGAGACAATTATGTGGGTTGGACAGCATAGCGAGGAATTAAACGTAAGAGGGATGGCTGTGTGTACCTTGGCCGAATGGTTGTTAGGGATGGGCGTTCGTAGGATACAACGGGAGAGAATGCATGGAGGGAGGAAGGAGGAGTCATGACGGACAGACAAAATATAAAACAAAGTTGAAAGGGAAGGTGCTAAGAACGTGTATAACCCAGGCATACCTGTGTGGTCTGACTTACAGGCATACCTGTGTGGTCTGGCTTACAGGCATACCTCTGTGGTCTGACTTACAGGCATACCTGTGTGGTCTGACTTACAGGCACACCTGTGTGGTCTGACTTACAGGTATACCTATGTGGTCTGACTCACAGGCATACCTGTGTGGTCTGACTTACAGGCATACCTGTGTGGTCTGACATACAAAACAGCAACAAGAGAAGCTCCAAGTTTGCGAGGACAACTGGGTGTGGAGAATTACAGGAACTAAGAGGGTGGTCAGAAGGAGGATGAATGACTTCAGGAAAGAGATTGGAGTTCACGTCAACTTACCAGGAAGAGTAGCTAGAAGCTGGATGATATGAGCAGATCACTTGGTGCGGTGAGAGGCAGGCCGGCTATCAAAGAAAGCAGAGGCGACGAAACAGCCTGGCCGTACCGCAATTAAGATGGGAAGGCTGTGTGAAGATGAATATAAGGAAGGCAGAGCAGGGGGACAAGAGGACGGAGAATGGTGTCGATCGGGAGAAGTAAAAATAACTGCCAGGCGGTGCAGCTGAACATAAAGTAGCAACTCCCTCCCTCCAGCTCTCATGTCCTGCCTCCCGCTCTCATTCCCTGTCTCACTCACTCACTCACTCACTCACTCACTCACTCACTCACTCACTCACTCACTCACTCACTCACTCACTCACTCACTCCACTCACTCACTCCACCACTCACTCACTCACTCCACCACTCACTCACTCACTCACCATTTCCTTTACCGGTCAGTGATCTACCCAGAACTATAAGACGACGTGTCTGTGAAAGTAAGCAATGCGAAAACCTACCTACGCAGAGACGCTAACTCCGTCGGCAAACGGCACACATGCGTGAACACAAACGCACGTAGACGCTTGTTCGTCTTCGCCGGATGAACTGCGTCCTACCGGAGCGAAATCAGCGACGTGCCGGTTAATTGTTAGTCACAAATAGTATTAGTCTCGAGCCAGTCGTATACGGCTACAGCGACAGATTCATAAATTAACAAACGCCAATTAATGTGAGCGCGTCCACCAGTGGATACTCCGACGAAAGAGGCGTGAACGTCTAGCGTGATTAATATGTAATTACAACAGTGGCAGGTTCCAGGAATTAATGCGAAAGCATAAACATTGACATATTTTGGATTACTGCGCAAAGCAAACCGTATAATATTATATTGGAGGGCGAAATAGTATCAACACATCGCATTGGCGTGGTAAATAATAGCTACTAATTTCCTAATAATTTGCCGTTAAGGAAATATATCACATTGTAGTATGGGGTGGGTGATCATGTTCTACTATTGTTAGTGCAATTTATGTATCAGTTTGCAACCAGTATTTGTTGAATTGTATTACTGAAAACAATGTATATTTTAAAAGTAAACATTGGTAATTATATATTTCGACGGCACACATAGCTTTTCTGCGCGTGTCGTCAGAGATTTAACAAGATTGCCATCCCAAACAATAAGTTCCAGATGGCAAGTGGACAAGGAAGCCATTGGCTTATCGATAGTCCAATAATTTTCTCATCTATGTTTAGCCCGCCCTTATCAAATACCTGTCAATTCTATTTTTAAACATATTCACACTACTAGCATTAACACAATCATTTGGCAGTTTGTTCCATTCATTTATCATCCTCTGTGAGAAAGAGTACTTTCTCATGTCCAACCTACACTGCTTCTTAACTAATGCTGCTTTGTGTCCTCTGGTTCCACTGCCTTCTTTAAGTTTGAAGAACATATTCCTGTCAACATCCTCATAACCATTCACTATTTTAAACACTTCTATTTGGTCTCGTCTTAGTCTCCTGGTCTTAATTTTAGTTGCTCTTCGTTGTATTCTTTCTAGCTTGTATATGTCTTTTTTTACGATATGGCCTCCATGCTTGAATACAATATTCAAAATGTGGTATAACTATTGCTTTGTACAGGGGTACAATTAGCTGTTTCTCCTTATACATGATAGTTCTCCTAATTAGCCCTAGAATTTGATATCCTTTCGAAGCAGCAATCCCACATTGCTCTGAAACTTTCATGTCAGAACTAAATGTTACTCCTAAGTCCTTTTCATGTGTGGTTCTACCTAGTACAGCATCCCCCATTTTATATTCTTCGTTCATGTTTCCATATCCTATGTGTATACATTTACACTTCCCAAAATTGAATAACATTTGCTATTTTTCTGGCCATTTAACTAATTTATCTAGATCACCATGTAAATTTTAGTTATCTGTATCATTAGTAACCTTTCTGAATACTTTTGTTTCATCTGCAAATTTGAGTACTTTGCTAGATATGTCATCTTCCAAATCATTTATATATATATATATATATATATATATATATATATATATATATATATATATATATATATATTAAAAACAGTATAGGGCCTAACACTGATCCCTGTGGTACCCCACTCAAAACAGATTTCCAGTTTGAAATCTCACCATCTACTATTACTCTCTGTTTTCTGTGTGTAAGCCACTTTTCTATCTAGTTGATTACATCATTACCTATGCCATGGGCTTTTAGTTTAAGTAACATTCTTTCACGTGGCACTTTATCGAAAACTTTCCGAAAATCTAAGTAGACAACATCCACTGGTGACCCGTCATCTACCCACTATGTAATTTCTTCAAAAAAAACATAAGAGATTAGTTAGACATGACCTTGCTTTTAGGAACCCATGTTGATATGTATTTATTAATTTATGTTTTACAAGGAATTCCACCATGTGGTCTCTAATTAATGTTTCGAGTAATTTACATACAACTGATGTTAAACTCACTGGTCTGTAATTTTCTGGCTTGTTCCTCGATCCCTTCTTAAATAGCGGCGTAATGTTTGCCTCTTTCCATTCTTAAGGACCTATTCCTTCTTCTAGTGACAAATTAAAAAAATTTGCAAGTGGTGTACTAATTTGATCAACAATTCCTTAAGCAGTTTTGGTGGTATCCCATCAACTCCAGGTGATTAATTACCTTTCATCTTCTTAATTTTGTTTGCTATCATTTCAGGAGTTACAAATAACTGCCCTAAATGGTAAAAACTGAGTTGAAATACTCATTCAGGACCTCTGCCATTTGAAACCCGTCTGAAATTATGTTTCCCCTGTTGTTTTCCAGTGGTCCAACCTTATCTCGAACTTTCTGTTTACTCCTTACATAAGCATGGAAACTCTTGCTGTAATTTTTTATATTACCTGCCAATTTTTAGATTTTTTTATTTCAGTTGTAGCTAGGTTAAGTGCCTCTTTGTAATTTGCATAGTCTTCATCCTTTCTGGTACGCCTATAAACCCTCCACATACTTTGTTTAAACAGTATTTTTCTAATAGCTTCTTTTGACAAGTGTTTCTTTCTAGACCGTTTTCCTTGTTTTTTCAAGGGAACAAATTTATCGATGATACTCTCAATTTCATATTTTAGAATATTCCAACATTCATTTGCGGTCTTATTCTTCAGCATCTTATTCCAATCTAGCTTTGCTAAGTATTTTCTCATATCTTTATAGTTACCTTTGTGGAAGTTTCTCCTATACGTTTTTTATTTTTACTTTCTGATTTTACATTGATGTCAAAATGTATTTGATTGTGGTCACTGTTACCCGATGGTTCATGTATTTTTACATTGTCCACTAATTCTTTTTGTGATGATAAAACTATATCTAATACATTTTCGCCCCTGGTTGGTTCCAGCACGTGCTGAGTAAGGAAGCTCTCCTGAATTAAAAATAGAAATTGTTGGTCCTCACCCCCCTGTACTCTCTAGAGATTTCCTTTGTATATGTCCATGGTTAAAATCTACCATTATGATACATTCCCCTTTACTAACTTCCTTTATAGCATTTTGTATTTTTGTGTTACCCTCTTCGTTTATGTTTGGATTAATCCAATAGTTAATTTTGAATTTCCAAGCAGCTTCATCGAAATCTGCTTCGCTTTCTAATTTTATTTCGTAAGCCTGAATAGATTCTTTAACATACAAAATAACTCCCCCTCCCCTTCTTCCTATTCGATCTCTCCTAAACATTACGTATCCTGTCAATCCTAATTCAGCATCTGTAATGTCTGTGTTGGCCCATAATTCGGTTATATCAATTATGTGAGGGTCAATATCTTCTACCATAATGTTTAATTCGTTTATCTTATTTACTATACTCCTAGCATTTAAACACACGCATCTATGACCTGCTTCAGATATATTTTTCGGACATACTGTTATTGGTTTATCTGTACTAGTGGCCTCTTGTCCTGCTTGAGGCATATCTAAGTACCCCCCCTTGCGCTTCTAGTTTAAATAGTGATATGCTACCCATGCCACTGTTTACTGCTGTTGAGAGGCCATCCGCAAATACTGCTGCCCCTTCCACTTAGATGAAACCCGTCCATAGCTTCTCGACTAGCATGTTAATTTCCATCCCCCGGCAATTTCGATATCTATGACCCCACCTTCTTATTACTGGTAAAATCCATGACAGTATTACCTGCTTAACCCGCGTCTGCTTTAGTGTTCTGACCAAATTCCTGTATTTCCTAACTACGGCAGTTGTACCCTCCCTCTCTACGTTATTTGTCCCTACCTGTACTAAAACAGATCCACCCTCACCCGAAACTACGATTTGTCTACCCTCTCAGTTATCGCATCTATGTTGGCCCCAGGCAAGCAAACTACCACGTCATCTCCCTTGTTTAAGACTCTGTCGGTATTCCTATCTATTGAGTCCCCCACAAATATCCTCGCTCTCTTTCTCACACTCTCTATCACTGCCTCGGAATAGCTATTCCGATGGATCCCCTCCATCACATTCTGTCCTGCAGTCTTGTCACTTGGTGGCAGACTGTTATCAGGCTCTCTCTCACTCATCAACCTGTCACATTTCCCTCCCGTCGCCTGGCTAACTTGCGCTCCCGTCACATTCCCTCCTGACACCCTTCCTCCCGTCTACCTCACTCCCATCGCCTTAACTATCGTCTCCTTGCCCCCCGACTCCTTCGCTACTGTCTCCCCCACTCCCCTTTCCTTCGATTTGTCTTCCCTCCTATTTCTTTCCTTCTCGTCTCCTTTCGTCCTGTCTCCCTACATCCCGTCTCCTTACGTCCTGTCTCCCTACGACATGTCACCTTACCTCCCCTCAGCCTCCTCCCAGACTGAGGTGAGCTCTCCCTAGCATCTCTCTCGTCATCTTCCCCCACTTTATCACCAAGTGTTGTCACAATAAATTAACATTAGCTGGGAATGATGAGTTTACAGGATTGCGAATGGTATATGGGAAGTCAGACAGTTCGTCATGTGTCTTGGTGCAATGTCTCGCAAGGCAACGAGGACGACAGCAAGTAATGTGTACTCGATCCGTCAGCGAAAGAGAAGCCGTTGTAACGCCAAATTCGATAAGAATTGTGGTCACCAACGCTTGCTTTATGTGCTTGACAGATGTGATTGCAGCCGTTTCAGAGCTGCGCCTTGCAGTCTCTGTTGCTAGGCTAGCTGGGCGCAATTAAATGGTCCACGGTGTCAAAAGGTGCGATCAAATCAACCAATACTAATGTCACATATTTCCGTATTTCTAGCTTCTGTAATAGAGCACCAGTATTCCAGTGTGGTATGTGCACACATTTTGACAATAACAGGCAGATTACTGTTATTAAAGATCTGACGAAATATAGTGTCGTCGCGTGACGCGCCAATGACATTGATATAAATGATAGGTTTAGTATTGGCCAGCAGTTTTTCATTATGTCTAGGCCGGAGTTCTTCAATAGAGAACTAATTACAGCGTGCTTCATATTGGCTGGCAATAATTCATACATGAAAGACGTGTTAATGATTTTAGTCACTGTCTGCACAAAATGTCGAAGTGAAATGAAGTACACATAGGATCAATTGCATTTGAATGAGTCGAGAGCTTCCACATAAAACGGCGTATGTTGTGAGGCTGGAAACACAGTGACTGAGCAAGACAGCTGGCGGATCATGATCACCGAGTTGACTGGCTATCTACTCCCCATGCAGCAAGAGTAAAAACACATAGAATTATAAGAATATTCCGTTTGAGACCAAACATAATTTCTTACTTTGAAAAATATCCGCTTAACATAATCGCGAATAACATAATTCACCGTTTAGAAGAATATATAATGTATTGGCTGGGACGGAATAATTCCCTATTCACTTAAAAGTAGTATTAAGAAGTGATGCTTAAGCGAAACAACCGCTTAGCAGAGTCAAATTAATCAAGTCAAACAAAACGTCATTTTGAATTCAAGAATTTCTTATTTAAAAATAAATAACGATATGGTTTTTTTTAAATGTAGAATATTTTTATGAGTTACACATTATGTTTAAAGAATACATATTTCATTTTGAGAAGATATCGATATGTTGTTCAATATGCCTAATTTCTCCAATATGTTTCTGATTAAATACAGTGTTGCGTATGAAACTGCGCATGATTTGCGTTATGCATAAGATTACCAATTGATTAAAAATAGAAATCATCATTATGGGTCATGGAAACTCCTACTAAGATCAGGTTTGGCTGCTCTCGTTGGAGCTAATTAAAAACATGAAGCATGTATATAATATATATATATATATATATATATATATATATATATATATATATATATATATATATATATATATATATATATATATATATATATATATATATATATATGTTTGCAATATATTTATATGTGTATATAAGAAGAAAATTGCATTATAGAGGAAATACCAATGATTTAATTAATTTACATGCATTTTCTATTTTTGTTATCTGATAACTATTATCTAAGCTACGATCGCTTATTGGTTCAGGCAACTTGCATTATATCTAAGTCTTGCTGATTGGATCACCACATCGACTTGTGTTGAGCCGATAATCAACATGGCTTCAATGCGGACGAAATTAATATGTTGTGTTTACGTGTTCGGCGGTGTTATTTCCCTGCGGTCGACCGTGGCCAATAGGGACAGTCCACAGTAGAGAATTGCATTGATGGACTTGTTAACGTTTTGTCTGATTATAAGAAAACGTGACCATCAAAAATTAAGATTTTTTTACAGCAAATGCCATCATCTTATTGACATGCTGACCAAGTTTTGTCAAAATCACATGCCTCCAGCTCTTTTAAAACGCCCCGACGTGCGATGCCAGTCAATTTTGAAAAAAAAATAGCCATGTATTCATGCGCCTACGTGGCCCTTAGCAGAAAAATCCATATAAATCCCTCCGCCTGTTAAACTCTCAAAAAACGCACTGTTTCACAGCTAATAGCTTCTACAAACAAACCTGTGAACATACCTGCTCAGTTGCACTGATCTCATATCATATGAATTTTAAATTCACATATCACAATTTAATACGCCATACATTCGTATGAAACAATAAACAGGAAGGTCAACAGCGGTCTTACCCCAATAGCGACCCAGTGTGTGCTTTCGCCACAACAATGACGTCACGCATCGGGTCGGGTACTAATGGTATTGCTTGTCAACTGACGACTGGACACAAATGTTCTTGGATGCCAAATATTGGATGACACTTTGAAGTTCGCCGCTTGAAGCATCGTATTCTGACGACGGTTTAATTGACTACGACACAATGACTATATGTAATGAACTGGACGAACATTAGACCAGCCACACCTATGTTGTTGTTATCGTGAGACTGCACATCTATGTATACTTCAATGTGTACGCAAGGATCAGACAAACCTACACAACGGTTAATGGCGTGGCGGTTAGAACATCGGATTCTTATTCGAGATGACCCAAGTTAGAATCCCCTTGTTGCTGTTTCGAAGCCTGCACAATTTCAGTAACTTCACGTTGCCTCATTTCACTCAAATGCATAAAGGAGTAGCTGGCTACAGAAAGGGGTGGATATAAATGTGCATGTGTATGTTGTGCTACTCTTCCTAGATGCTTTCTAACTCGGACGTAAATCCTTCTGGGATCTTCTACGATCCTAGGAAGTAGTTATGTTGTGTTCAGTTAAACAAACCTAACATTTATCGAACGATGAATACACGAACCGAGAAGAAGACGCTCGGGTTTAAAGTCGTTATGCCCGTATTATCCAACCAGCGAACGTTTTACAGGGCGTGATGGTCATATATCTAGCCGAGCAAAACCGTAACGACAGCAGTGATTCATCAGCGTAACTTTTATTACCAAAGTGAGTATACCTACGACGTAACATGTCTTATGCAACAACCAATAAATCACAACGATAGCATCAGATCACAAAAATCAGTCGCTCTGACGTTTTAATAACGTTGAGCGCGATTGAGCATGCGTTACACAACTGTTTCGGTGCATGTAGAACCAATCGATATGGTATATAACTGCTCATTTCATTCAAATTATGTCAGCCACATGTGGATTTAGATGTAACACGACGTGTAATCGTGCCTGACGATCCCCATACCACGATGATGACAATGATGATGACAATGATGATGACAATGATGATGACAATGATGATGACAATGATGATGACAATGATGATGACAATGATGATGACAATGATGATGACAATGATGATGACAATGATGATGACAATGATGATGACAATGATGATGACAATGATGATGACAATTCAATTACAGTTAGATAGATGATCAAACCTGCCTAAGTTTTCTTGCAGGAGTGAACACCTAATGTAAATATGCATAGCTGAAAGTAATTGATATGAGTGTAACTAGTATACATAGTGTACAGTACATTAAGATATGAGTGTACATAGTGTACAGTACATTAAGATATGAGTGTACATAGTTAACTGTACATTAAGATATAAGGATGACACAAAAGGCGCAGGCATTTATTTCCATTGTGGTCCACACAGTACTATATATTGTATTAATACTGTGTTGGTAATGTGTTAGTTTGAAATAATCGGACAAGTAATGTGGTGCTTTACCATTGACACATTATAGTTATGTCCTTAACTAACAAACTCGTAACATTGTTGGTAGAGAGATCTTCTTAAGAAGTCGGTTTACATGTTCTTGTTTGAACTCGTCTGGGATGTGCCCGAATACGTTGTACGTCGTGCACGTTGTACGTCGTGCACGTTGTACGTCGTGCACGTTGTACGTCGTGCACGTTGTACGTCGTGCACGTTGTACGTCGTGCACGTGACTATGAAAGTTTACGTTTTATATCCATCACCAGTTCGTAAAGCCGACATTAATCTACGCCCGCTGTCTTTTACCGACACTGTGTTTAACAACGTGCTACACGTCACACGGCTCATAGTTGCTCTAGCAAGCAACATCATATTCAACCAGGCCTGTAAAAAAACAGCCGATTCCAACGACAGCACTGTTATCTGCAATCATACTCGTGTGTGTAAGCTGGCTAAATAAATCGATAGGCTAAGTTATTTAATGTGTAGTTTGTCTTATGCTACAACATAATACGTCCATATCTTACGATAATCCAGGTTAAGTATGGATGTATGCTACTCCTCCTAGATGCTTTACATCTCGGGCGCCAAACTTTCAGGGGTTCATCTACGCAACTCTTTGACCCAGATGTCAAAGTTGATGCTCTCAACAACCAATTGGACATAACCTAGAATGAGGCCAGTGTATATATTGGGTACCTTTGTCGTCTTGTTATCAAGAATGTCACGACGTGTTCCATTCTGATGACAGAGTTGAATACAACTGTCTTTATATTCGTTCATCTACGCATGCTCTTGGCCCGTGTCTTGTGTGGGAGTAACGTAGTCCATGAAGACGGCACATTTACTGATTGCACTGGCTGTAGCGAACTGTGTGGTCATCAATACCTCGCCCCGTGAAGACGTCCATCAATAACAACAACTAAGTGCCGGAGGCACAACGCGAGACGGTGTATAGCACAGAACCGGGCATCAACTAATTACCAACTAACTCACTCGGTAAACACCTGGCTCGGTGAGTTAAGGTTCTACGCGATGTAGTTTTGGATTACAGTACTTCGTTGTTAAAATATACGCACTAAATATTCAATAAATATAGTTAATAATATTTTTTTTAAAGCCGGAATCTAGTCATTAAATCTGACCGATGAAACACATCTTACCACACTATGCCTTCGTACAATATACACAACACGTCACGATGCAATTTTGTAATCTGACCGATACAGTTGTAGTCTTACCGATATAGTTATAATCTGACTGAGACAGTTGTAATCTGATCGATTCGGTTGTAATCTGACCGATATGGTTATCATTTTACAGATACAGTTGTAATCTGACCGATGTAGTTGTAATGTGACAAATACATTTGTAATATGACATGTACCGTTGTAATCTGACTGATAGAGTTGTAATCTGCCGATTCGGTTGTATTATGACCAATATAGTTATAATTTGACCGATGCAGTTGTAATGTTACCGATACAGTTGTAATGTGACCGTTATGGTTGTAATGTGACTGATACAGTTGTAATCTGACATATAAAGTTGCAATCTGACAGATACAGTTGTAATCTGATCGAAGCAGTTGTAATATGACCGAAACAGTTGTAATGTGACCGATACGATTCTAATGTGACTGGTACGGTTGTAATATGACCGATATAGTTGTAATCTGACCGATACAGTTGTGATGTCAACGATACAATAGTAATATAACCGATACAGTTGTATTCTGACCGATGCAGTTGTAATCTGATCGAAGCAGTTGGAATCTGACCGAAGCAGTTGTAATCTGGGGGTAATAATACAATAATAACCGACGGATATACGGGATCAGGTGGCATTGGTCGCGTGCGAGTGGGCACGAAATCTTGCCCTTATCTCTGATGCACAAACACACAGGATACCGTTCGCTGGCCGAACTTATCACCGAAAAACTCTCCTTAAGAGGATAGTATCAGTTTCCCACACGGGCCATTTCTCTGTGCAACGTATTTAATTTACTAACATACTCCGGGTGAACTTAGGGGGCATCTCGAGATCCCTTTTCCTCACATTGCTTCCATTGCGTGTGTCTTCCGAAAATACGGTCTCGATAGTCTTCTCCATTCTTTGGTATTGTCCATCCAAAGCTTTGATGACTCTTTTTCTTTATCGGTGATTTCAAAAGGGGCATTTAAGATACTACTTCGGTGATAATACTTATCACCGAAAAACTCTCCTTAAGAGGATAGTATCAGTTTCCCACACGGGCCATTTCTCTGTGCAACGTATTTAATTTACTAACATACTCCGGGTGAACTTAGGGGGCATCTCGAGATCCCTTTTCCTCACATTGCTTCCATTGCGTGTGTCTTCCGAAAATACGGTATCGATAGTCTTCTCCATTCTTTGGTATTGTCCATCCAAAGCTTTGATGACTCTTTTTCTTTATCGGTGATTTCAAAAGGGGCATTTAAGATACTACCATTTCAATGTTGTCCAGGCTCCTCGGAAAACTAGGTGAACTGTTGGAAAACACTAAGTATTCCAATTCCCTCCTCAGTCGTTTTAGCCAATCGCAAATCAAATTAGTTGATGTTCAAGTGTTTTGTGCGTGAATAGTCTTAGTAATATGCGAAGTAACTTTAATAAAATACGTTTGTTAAAATTATCGAAACTTTGACTTTGATCATTAGATCGGGTAATTTGCGAAAAGTGGAATAGTCTTATACAGACATATAGAGTCTTACAAGTCTTATGCAGTCTTATGTAGTCTTATGCAGTCCTATAAAGTATTACATAGTCTTATGCAGTCTTATACATTCTTATATGGTCTTATGCAGTTTTATATAGTCTTATGCATAATTATAAAGAGCATAAACCTGGGCCAAATTTGCTCTTTTGTCGCCGACTTTTACAAAGTAATTTATTAGTTTATCCGATGATTTCATCAAAACAAAATAACACATTTGTATAAAGTGAGCTGCCATGTCGTAGTCAATTGTAGATAGGTTCAATGTTTTTTGCAAAATGAGCTTTAAACGAGACGACCAGCCAGGATCTTTAAATACAACCGACGTATTTATTGTGTCACATCACGCGTCCAGACAACACCCAAGGCAATTGGACAACTAACAAATAGCCTACACGTTAATTGTCCCAATTTGATGTATTCCTCAGGGTGCACTGCCGCCATGTCTTCTGTGGCTTACGTGCGTGTTGGACCTATTAAAGGTTTATAAGACACTGCCGGTGGCTTAGCGATAATTTTCACGATAATCGTTGCTGGGCGGACCAAAGCACTAACTTTTGCACGAGGCTTCCCTAGGGCCTAACAATTGATTTTTGAAGGGTAGCCCTCTTGATTTTTTTTCGTAAAACTAAAAAATCCAAGATGGCCGCATGCCGTAATGAAATATAATTATTTGGAGTTATGTGAATCACAGGACGGCCAACCTGTCGTCGTAGTTGTTGTGATGTCATTGGATGTAATTCTGGAGGTCACTGAATCTGATTAGTACATTCTCATTCATAGAAGTACACAAATAATACTGTATTTATAGTAATACATACCAACTTTCCAATAAACGGTCACCCTCTTTTTTAGTATATGATATATTCTGATTACAGATGCACAAAGAGTTGTGTGGGTGCTGAGTTATGTTCTTGGCGTTTTATGGAAAAGAGGCTGGTGACCAAAGTTTATAGATTGTATCAATATATAATCTTTGCTGGTGACTCAGTTCCTCTGTCTCATAAACAAGTTTCCAGCAAGTAAGTTGTGTTCCCTGACTGCCACATCATGGAACTAGACTAGAATCGTTGCATCACTTGCCAGCAAGACACATCTGGATCACTGAGATGCCCGGTGCACAGCCTTGTAACAAGTGATAACGATACAGCTGCCTACACTTTATTTCTGACAAATGTCGAACAGTTCCGGGACATTGATGGCTTTCCAACTGAAGTATAATTAGGGAATGATGAAAGTGATGACAGTTTTGAAACCATTGTGCATCTTGGCACAAATCGTGTAATTTGAAATTTAACAATTCGAAGCTGGCAAATGCAAAGAAGAACATAAAGAGGGAACATAACACAGATGAGTCTGATGAGAAAACGTTTAGCAAGCGTCAGGCAATTCACATTGAAAAGTGTTTCTTCTGTGAGAAAGGACATGCCGAAGGTGATCTCCATTAGGTTTCAACATTTCATGCTGACGCCAGTTTGTGACATAGGATCGCAGAGCTACAGGATACCCAGCTTCTTCCTAGAATTGTAGGAGGAGATCTAATTGCGCAGGAAACAAAGTATCACATGAAATGCCGCAGGAAGCTGAACAATCGCTACCAGGAAGTCGAACCAGGAACCAGCATCTAGAGATGAGATGGTGAATGAATCTAGAACTTTGTAGAGCTCACAAGCTGCATTGAGAAAGCCGTGGCCTTTCAGACTCTCCTCTTTAAAATATATGACATGCATTACCTCTATGTGAATTGTCCCGAAGACCTGGCCATCAAGAGACTTGTCAATAAGACAATGCCGAAGGAATAGTTGCTGGAACGCTTCCCAGAGGCGCAGGAAGAATATGATGGGAGAAACACTGTTATAATTTTCATAGAATTAATTATAAGCATATTAAAGTAAGCTCTTAAAAAACGAGATATCTCTTAAGATGTTATTATACTAGCAGGAGCTGCTATAATAATCAGAAAATATATATTCAGAAGCGACATATTCACTGGCTGCATCCTACAAGGATGTCAAGGAAACTCAATGCCCTCAAGCCTCAAGTCCCTCGAGACAGTCCATCAAGACAGACGTAGAACCCAGGCTTGCTTTAGCCAAAACATTCTCTACAACACAAAGAAAAGAACATCCCATTCTTCTGGGAAAACGAAGCACACGCTGGAACGAGAGCCACATCTCCACATCTACAGTAGCCTCAATAGCAATGCCCAGGCCAGAAGCAAGAAACTCATCCAGCAATTGTACCAAATGGGTATTAGCATTTCATACGACAGGGTTAAACAGCTTGAGGAATTGATCACCATTTCTCTCTGTGAGCGCTTTGAAGAAGATGGGGTGGTATCCCCTGTCTGTCTTTGGAAAGGCTTATTCACTGTTGGTGCCCTAGACAACATGGATTATAATCCCAGCTCTACCACTTCCCTGACTTCCTTCCACGTGACTGGAATCATCCTTTTCCAGTTTCCAGTCGAGACCAAGACTGATGAGAACAGACCGTCTGTAAAGATACCACCTTCTGGAATGAAAAGACACTTTCTCCCTGGCAATATGCCTCTGGCCTTGCTGTAGCTCTGACAACCACCACCATTGCTGTGTCAATGTGTAACGCGAGGCCAGTTCAGACCTGCCTAGACAAGGCCGATGAAAACAGTTGGGTCAAACATTCACTGCACCTGTTGGAAAGGACTCGCCAGTGAAGATGACATAACGTGGGCTGCTTACCATGCGTCTCTGCAATCTACCATGGAAGACCATTCAGCCCCTTCCTCTGTTTTACGAGACGTCTGCCACTCAAACAATGATCAAGCAAGGCATGGAAACAAGCGATCGCTTATCTAAATCCCGGACAAATCCCAGTCACTACTTTCGACCAGCCTCTGTTTGCCTGGCAACGTTTGTACAGTGGAAATGGCCTGTCACTCACGGTGAGACAGTGCATGTGGTTATACTGGGTGGCTGGCACACAGATATGGCCCTGTAGAACACACTGGGAGATATGTTGGACGGATCCGGCTGAACTGCAGCTCTCACGGAGGCAGAGGTGGCCTCCTGTGGAAAAACTTAGTTTCCTGTGGAAAAACTTAGTTTCCTGTGGAAAAACTTAGTTTTTTTCTGAAAGCGGCGCACATGACTCGAACCAGGCATAGCCTCATGAACATGCATAACCTCCAGCAGGGGGCTTTCCAGCTCTCGGAGGGTCGCAAAGACGAAGACTATGCTGCAGCTTGGAGGAGTGACATGCAGAAGTAGACTCTAACCCTTATGTTCTGGGACATGATCGTGAGATACGAAGCTATCATTCTTGTCTTCATCATCATCTTCTATCAGAGAGAAGACGTTCCCTCTGTATGTGAAAGTCTTGGAAGAGCTGACACCTCTCAACTTTCCATTGGATCATGAGAATTACTCGAGATGGATGCCTGTTCACATCATGAAATGACTTTTTTGCCCGATCCCATCATGGATTCAGAAGAACCTTCACTGGGTTCTTTCTAAGACCAGCAACAAATTATCTATAATCCCAATTGACCATGCTCATGCGCAACAGAACGACTATGTGAAAGGCTTATGTGGTTGTATTAGACTAACAGAAAACACCATTTCTTCCAGGCGCTGATGTTTTCAGGACCAGAGTTGGCTAAGTTGCAGAAGCAGTTTGAGTGCGAATGCCTTGCCGATGATGACCGAGAGAGCCCCAAGAATCATGATCAGGGTCTTTCAGCACAGAATACCTTTCAGAGGCAGGTTGGCGATTCTCTAAGACCACCAGAAGAATGGGTAACCCATTCTTGGATCATTTCCCAGAAGATACTTGAAGATCGCACTCATTACAGCCATGACCCGATCAAAAAGAATCTTTTGGCTCGCTTTAAGAAACCTCAACTCAAAGTAGGGAGAGAAATTCAAAGTGCTTCAGAACAACGTGGAACTTTTTGTTCAGCTGTACGTCGCCATTCAGAGCCATGATTGTGACTTGAACGAATTCTTTGCTCACGAGATACAATCTTTCCCGCCTACCCTCCCAGACTTTGGCAAGCTCCATTCTCCAAGCACAAAATCTGAACTACTGACATGTTTTTATAAGTCTGGGCAAGCTGAGCTGCCTTCAACCTACGACTGCAAACTCCTGTGCATTGCTATCGTCGTCCATTGCCTGAAAATACTGGTGTCAGTACGTTCAATGACTATGCAGACAACGTGTTTCTTCCCTACCTTGTGGTGTAGCTTCAGGGTTCCACAAGGTTAGATGTTGTGCGGGACAAATACCTGTCAGACAGTTTGAAAGAGCTGAGAAAGCTGACAGGAGGGTTATAGTACATGTACTGCATGCACTAAAGCAGGGTTGGAAGACTATCCAACTGCGTAATGTGGACACAGATGTCGTTATCATCCTTGTTGGTACATACCATGATTTGGCTTTGACGCAGACGTTACAGATTATAATGCATCAATGCCATCTGGGCAAGGCTCGGAGATGTTTCATACTTTCTCTGGTTGCGACACAACAATTGCCATCAAGGGTAAAGGCAAGACATCTGTGTGGAATGCTTGGCAGGCCTATGGGGAGATCACAAAAACATTTGAGTATTTTGCATGCTACCTGTGCGTGTGTTAAGTTAAGTTTTGTTACACGGTGGATGTCATCATGTCAAAGTATGCTCAGAGTTAATTACGTTCTTCTGACGGTTGCCGTTAACGGTTTGTCTAAATCCCCTCTTTTCGTCCACTCTCCGGTTAGCAACCTGTTTTACTCTGTATTAAATTGTCCCTTTGTGTTGGTGACTTCGTAAAATTTTATGTAGCACGTGCTTACCTACTGACTTTTGATAATATTGCTTTAATAAGCACATTTACAACTTGATTATGTGACCGTAATGTGTACTTTGTTATTATATGATATGTTCAAAAACTTAGCCTTTTGGCTTTGCGTTGTCTGCGTTGACATAATCTAAAATAAGTTGGACCTAGGGCTAGTGACCTATAAACTATTTGCAAACAGGCTTTTCCCCAAGAAGTTTATTATACCCAAAGTCGCCTTGGGGTGAAAATCCTAGCATCAGTCACTTATAAATTTAAGTGTTTCTTCTATAACGTCTTTGTCCCAATATTTTGCATATCTAATGAAATTTTAGACCACATATATATAGTTTTAAATACATCTGATCATAAATGTGTAATTTTGACCACATGACACTGCTGCCTGCATTTCTCCATCTGGTTATCGACCACATTCAATTGGAAGAGGTGGTGGTGTTGGCCTTTTGTTATCGGACCATTTTAAAGCAAATTCATGCTTAGTCCCTGATTACTCTATTTTTGAATGCATGTAGGTTAACATTTCAGATTTTTCTTTCTCGACATATTTTGTATGTCTGTATCGACCTCCTAAACAGCCAGCTAACTTCTTTAAAGAATTTCAGGATTTGCTAGACAATTTGGCAACTCTACATTCTGATTTTTTTATTTTTGGTGATTTTAATCTTTAGTTGGATAAACGTACATCAGCAACCATTACCTTCGATAATATCCTAACCTCATTTGACTTAAAAACAATATGTACACATATTCATGGCCACTGGCTTGACGTCGTGATAACTTGCTCAACATGTGACAATATCCAGATGCTAACAGTTTTTCATGGCTTATCGGACCTCCACACAGTCACTGTTGATATTAATTTTTCAGAACACTAGTACAATCAAAACACACACACACACACACACACACACACACACACACACACACACACACACACACACACACACACACACACACACACACACACACACACACACACACACACACACACACACACACACACACACACACACACACACACACACACACACACACACACACACACACACACACACACACACACAAACTGGTGTAAACAATACTATCATGTACTCAAGGTTTTCCTTAATAAACACGTCCCGATAACCACCAAATCTGTGTCACAAAAACGACCGGCTCCGTGGATGACTCCTGAAATTGTACAATCTAAAAGGTGTTGTCTTTATCTTGAACGGGTATGGCGCAAATGACGCTCTCATTTGGATAGAT
The DNA here is from genome assembly GCA_963662155.1 of Lamellibrachia columna. Taxonomy (NCBI): domain Eukaryota; kingdom Metazoa; phylum Annelida; class Polychaeta; order Sabellida; family Siboglinidae; genus Lamellibrachia; species Lamellibrachia columna. Next base: position 59,841,697 of record OY759263.1, read on the forward strand.
CACGTTATTCAAAACAGTGTCACTACTGCAACACACAAATGGCTAAAGCCAAATCGGATTATTATACAAATATGGTCTAAATAACGCTCAAGATCCACGTCAACCGTGGAATTGTATAAATAAAATGTTACATAGAGTGCCTGCTAGGACACTACCTAGACATACCTTTTCCAGATAATACCTTAAATCCTCTACTTGCTTCCTAACTTCTCTACTTGCGTCTTTTACACTTGCTACAGTTGATGCAATTAAGGAAAATAATCATGTGCTACCCAAATAAGTCCTGTGATCTTCTTTCTTTGTGATCCTGTGATCCATTACCGACTGCATTGCTGAAAGCATGTCTTGATACATTACTTTACCCAAAAACAAATGTTGTAGATGCATCACTGTGCTCTGGCTTGTTACCTGACGATTTTAAACAAGCGCAGGGCAAACCACTTCTTAAGAAGTCAACTTTGCCTAAAGAAAACCTAAATAGTTATATACCTATTTCTAATATACGCTTTATTTCCAAGGAACTTGAAAATGATCTATCGTCTCACATTGAGTCAAATTGTATGTCTAATGTATTATAATCAGTTTACAAACAGTTTCATTCTACATAGACTGCTCTTTTAAAAGTACGTACTGAAGTCACTCTAAATATGGACAAAGGTAAAGTAACAGCGCTTACCTTGCTTGATGTTGATACTATTGACTATAACATACTCACTAAACGTTTATCAATGTGGTATGGCATACCTGGCACAGCCCTGAGCTGGTTTTCATCATAGGTAATTGATATATACCAAAGAATGAAGATAGCTAATTTCTCTTCAGCGGCACTACCCACTTCCTGTGTTGTTCCCCGGGGTTCTGCTCTTGGACCGTTACTTTTACTCTTTACAATACTCCACTCAGCTCAGTTATTCAAACTCATAACTTGGGCCACCACTTATATGCAGATGATACACAGATTTATCTTTCCTTGGCTACTCCGCATACAATTTGTTCCTTAACCCATCTCATGGATTGTCTCCAGAATGTATTCCACTAGATGACTAACTGCAAATTTAGGCTAAATGCAGATAAAACAGACTTTCTTGTTATTGGTACACACAAGCTGCGTGTTAAACTTGATTGTTTCTTTCCAACACCTAGAATACGTTCGCACATCACGATTAACCTAGAATGAAAATAATATCGTTCGTGCGCCATCTTGGCAAATGATACGTTATTTGTCATGATAATAATTGATTACTTGCCTTTCTGGTACTCTCGTCTAGAAATATATCATTAATTTTCTTCGCAGATAATAAATTTGGGATGAACACCATCAAACTACCCGTGTAACACACAACCAACTGTGCTCTCTTTTTATATTTGGTATGTAATGTATTTATATAGACCTAGTCTAATTTAGGAAAACTTCATTGCCATATTAATAGAGGGAGCGCATATTACAAGCTGCTCAAACCGTTCGCACTCTACATCAACAGGACTTGCTAAAATGTTAGTGTTTTGGACAATATTAGACAGTATATCTGGATTAGTTGATTAAAAAAACCAGTTATATTCAGTGATGTTCTCTGATGACGAATGCAAGCACCAGCTGCAGCCACACAGTTCATATTGTCATGCTTTCATGTTGTCAGTATTCGACTTTCAGCTCAACATGTCACATTAAGCTAAGAATCAAGACATTTGTCGCCAGAACATGTATGCCACACGGCAAGCCAATGGGACATCAAACCTGAATCGAACATTAGCGGTTGTATGGAGGATTACAAGTCATTAGCTCAAAAGGTTGCGTAGCAAATATAGATGTTCATCAAAACATCAATAGTCAAATTATAAGACGAAATCAAGCACATGTCTTATTATAATCCACAGTAAGTATGTATGCATGTTCTGCTCCCCCTAGACGCTTGGCATCTCGGGCGCCAAACTTTCAGGGGTTCATCCACGACCCACGGTCGGGTCGGCCCAGTTTTATTTTTTTCTAAATTCACCCGCTATTACCCTTTCTACGAACAATCGAATTACCCTTTGAAGTTAGTACATGCAACTATCCGCAACGCTCTGCGAACAATTACGAATAATGGTTGACAACGTCATGCTTATTTTCTTCGATTATCCAAAGTTACATCATACAAGGCAAGCCGTCGCTACACATTACTGTAACTGCCAGTATTATGTTGCAAATTCAAGAAGCCATCTATAAATTGATTGGAAGCACCATCTACCAAAGCACTGATGGATATTTATGTGATACCGTTGTTTATCCGGACATTTTAGAGTCGCGTATGAGTTATCCCGCATTTTGTTAGTATTGACAAATTAGCGGAGGTTGTTTGAGGACATGCACTGACACAGACAGACCACGGTACGACGAACACGTGAATAGATGCCGGCGTGATGAGAAGAAGCAAGGAGACTGGTGGTGGAATACACATGAGACTGGTGATACGATGTGGAAAATTGCTTGGCCGGTCCCGATGGAAAGACTGATTCAATCCACTAGATTAGACAGTCTTCTCATCACATGACGCCATGCAATGTATTTATTCTATCAATTTCGATTGGGGTGATCTTGCTTTCCCTGTTGAGATGATCAGTTCGTTGTCTGTCCCATTTTGGTGGCTTTCGTGTCTGCTGCAGTGATTTGACTTTCAAGTGTCTGTCAATGTCCAAATTCCACTGCCAATGAGGAGAATACATCTTACCACGGCGGCTTGTCTGGCCTGTCTTTCAACTGTCGATACACACATCCTACACTCTTGTTCTACGTTTAAACAGACCTGGCGTAAAAACGAAGTAATCGAAGACGTATATACAGTTCCGTTCTAAATATGACGTAAACGACCACTTTAGATAGGCCCGATGTAAACACTGAATCTGTCGGTGTTGGCATGTACTGTGGCTGATTTGCTCGTTCTTCCAAAATGGGCGCGTTGCGTACGCTTCGCGCGGACGTGTTGGCCGAAATTTTAGTTAATCTTAGCTTGCCGATTACTTAATAGCCCAACTTTACAGATGTGACGTCAGTCATCGTAGAGTTTGTGTGCTAAAATAGGAATGATTGTTCCCTAGTGTATACGACAATTATTGTTCCCTAGTGTATACGACAATGATTGTTCCCTAGTGTATACGACAATGCTCATGAACCCGCGGTATGTAATACGTCTTACCTGACACAATATTATTCGTGGCCAGTTTCGCTGGTACATAGTAGGACTGTGTCCGCATATGATACACGATGATTTAGTGACGTCATTCTGCTCACATCGCTCAGTAGTAAGTCGTCACACAATTTTGTTCGGATGTTTTTATGTAACTCCATATAGTACAAACATACATACATACATACATACCCTCACAAACGTTAACAAGGTGAAATACCTAGGCATCACTATCACAAGCGACAACACGTGAAGCTCTCACATCAATGATACGAACAAACAAGACAAACAAGATCCTAGGTTTTCTTAGACGGAACATCAAAATAGAAAATAGGAAAATCAAAGAAAGAGCATATAAAGCCCTGGTAAGACCTGTCCTGAAACACGCCAGCTCAGTCTGGAAAGAAAGCACTCCTCAGTATGATATATAAATATAACACAGGAACCATCTCATTTATCTCGCTGTATCTCCCCACACTATCCGGTCCACGAAAAACAAACACTAGGAAGACCCATGACATCGGGTATGACCTTCCCTACCACCGTAAGCAGTGCAGGAAGATGTCATTTTCCCACGCACAATGGTGAAATGGAATATCCTGCCCCAAGAAGTGGTATCTGCGACCACCCTGGACTCATTTGAATCCACGCTCCAGCGCCACATTTGAATTCTATAAACACTTCTCCCATCCCCTACCAACCCTTTCTGCATTCCCTAACCCCACTAAATCGTACTATTACATTTCTTCTCTCTTTCCTGCTGCCAAAGATCACACCCAAAATGACAAAATGAAGAAGGTCATTAAATACAAGAAGAAGAAATTGTACTTTTTTGTACTTTTGTATAATCTTTATTTCTGGTATACTGACAAACTCTATATCATTTCATTGTTTGCAATTGCTCGAACAGCATGTTTTACTGTTATTTCTTCCTGGACCGTCTCGTTTCTTATTGTTTGGTACATTTATTAATAGTAGTTTCAGTATCATCCGTCATACTTCTACAACATTCTGCTACCGTTTTCGTCTTAAATTAGTTATTCCTATCTACTTTATTAAATATTAACTCATATCTCAATAATTTTTTTATTTCATTACATGTTAAATAAGGAAACTATTCTGTAAGAGAAATAGGCAGCGGTCTTAGTCACCGCGGACTGCATTGCACTCTCGAGTTCCACTGGATACATCCATAGTTAACATCCGCCATCATCCCCACTACATACCTCCCCAACTGCGCTACGTATTCCTTACCGAGAGACAGAGAGCAAGAGGGTCACGGCATGATGCAGATTGACTGATGAAAAACGGAGATGTTATCCAGCGAAACTACGGCGATATTTCCAGTGAACCGTTTCGCAACGCCTTATCAAATATGAACCTGCATATATCCTGATATGCAATTCACCTAGCTATGTAATTCATGCGACGAGTTTGACAACTTAACCAGTGCTACTTCGAAATCGTTCCCTTTCTGAAGAATTGATGCATACCATATAACTGCGTATAACAAAAACAAAAAAAGAACTCGTATAATGGAAATGAAATGTTTTGCCATTTCATTTCGTTGCGTCGTATATTGCATAGATAACAGGCATCATATTCAGTGCATCGTACATTATAGGATTGACAGAACTGTAGGTCAACAGTGGCGATACAACAATGTCTAGATGAAGAGACAAGTGCGTTATAGGGATTTGGTTGCATACATGACTCGATTCCGAAAACCCGCCCGTCTCCCCACCCTACACCAGGCACCAATCAGATACAGCAACTACACCTGATAATAATACAGCACATTACGCAATTTACATGGATTCGTGAAGTGAATACATATCTCCAAGAGAGTAATGCGGCCTGTTGGAAGACGCCAGACGCATTCCTCCCATCTCAGTTGCGGTCTTCCTCTTCTCCTTCTACCCTCCATTATGACCAACCCATTTTAGCCGGCTCCTCACCAGCTTCCTCCTGATACTCTCGATCATACCACCTTCAGCTCCTCCATTCCTCGTTGTCTACTCTGTTTACCAAGCTATGACGTTTAATATGTGATGCTACTAGAGGCTACTAGTGTGAACCACTGACGAGTTATATGGAAAGCTATATTGCTTGCATTTCATTTCGTGTTTCCAGTTTTGCACAAATGCAAAGAATAACTTGGCAGCAATGAAATTGAGTTTTAACAAAATATAACAACAAATTTAACAAGATTTGCCATCCAAGCCAAAGTCCCAGATATGTGTCAACCCTGTTTTAAACATATTCACGCTGCTAGCAGTTTCACA
>OY759263.1:59849645-59867145 GCA_963662155.1 Lamellibrachia columna
CTTCAACATAACACAATTATCTTTACCCGCCTGGCCACTTTCTCCTCTGTCGCGTTGGGTTTTTATGCTGAATTTATAGTGATTATCTTCCTCGTAAACGTATTAATATTTCGCCGAGAGTCGACCAATGGTAATTACTAAGATCTGTTGAAAACATGACACCGCAGTGCCTCGCTAGGTTCAGGTCATATTTCTATTTGTTGCTATACAGGACGCATTCCTCGCTCCCAGTGTTTTCACGGTTACAACGGCGACATTCAGTGACGTAGAGACAACATAAAATGACGTATGAATTGGGAATGCTACGAATCGTGTGGAAATAGTTAATTACAAATATTATACTTAGTATGATTTAAACCATGATTGGCATGATACTGTTTTGTATTCTCCTGATAAGTGTGATTCCTCATGCAAATACAACAAATGAAGAAGTTCTACAAGGAATACGACGGCAAAGTCATTACTGAAAACAGCCATGTTGAAAAAGACACAATGGAAGGAACCATCGAAGGACATAAAGCTGGAGGGAGACAAATAATAAAACACATTAATAGTCTAGGCAAATAACTTCAAAGACGAACCAGTGATACCTAGCTACTGACAATTGCAAATGAGAATATGACCGCCAACGTCACCAGACATTGCACCTAAAGAAAACGAGAAGAAGTACAATTAGTTTTGTTGAAACACGATACGTTCATATGCATCATTAATTAATATAGCTACCTGGCGACGTCGTTCTGCCCTCTCAGCAGGCACTTCGCCGTTAACGACCGAATGTTTTGTTGCGAGGCTGTCAGTTTCCGGTCGCGCTACCGTCGACGGAACACCATCTCGCTACGACACGTCACACTGGGTGTCACGACACAACAGTAGAACTCTCATAACTCTCCTGATGCTATTGTGACATATCGACGTGTTATGAGACTGCGCCACCTCCCGAGATATGTGCTCCAAGCCGTGCATGCATTAAAACAGTCACCATCCGTCCGGGTATAGCTTGTCGCGTGATTCCAAGACATATTCCAGCCACACTGGCCTACCGTTCTACCACGGTACATAAATACTGACTCTACTATATAATTTCATAGCACAATGTTGTTTTCTAAATCGACACCACGTAAACAACTTCAGTATCTTCTTTCAAACGCGGCTCCAGAGTGCATAGTATGACATATCTAGTACAGCTTGTCAACGTCAAAAAAAAAGTGATTGCCTAATTCTAATTATGGTACGTCACAAAGAGCAAATTATTGGCTATAGTCTACGAAGTTGTGAGTGCGCATGAAGTCTTATGGCAGCATAAGCTACTGAATTCGCCTATTGTTCCAGCCATAACTTGAACTCAACGAGTTTATTCAATTCAACTAGTCTTTATAAAATAGGAATTATTGAATTGGTCTGTGTGGGCTGCAGGCCCACATAGCACGTGGAGTTGTTGGTTTGATGTCTTTCAACGATATTAACGGTCATACAATCTATAAAACGTTTCGGCTGTATTCGTCTTTTGTTTGGTCTTTGGGAACGTAGAAATAATCAGGAGTTATGGCAGGCACGGAGCCCCGAACTACTCGGAACATGAATTTAAATCGTTAATCTCGCCGTTTAGCTCTGTTGGCTGTGCAGTTCAAGGTTTGTAACCATGGTGGGTACCCACCTCTCATGGCGTGAACGGTAGTCGCCAGATATGCAACTGGGGGCGTGGTGTTGAATTCGCTCAAGTTGATTTATGTCGCCCTGCTAGTACGGGTCCCATACAACGGCTCCATATTCTAGGACAGAGTGCATAGGGGCAATGTATGCTGTCCTTTTATTGTTGATTGGGCAGTTGCGTATGTTACGCCTCAGAAAACCTTGATTTATGTGAGTTATGTGAGTGCTTTTTAAGGTCGTTTGAGATGGTGGTCCAAGGTATGAGTTGCTGTTAACGCGGTCCAGGATGGCGCTATTTAAACTATAGAATAACTAATTTTGTTTTTTATAGTGAGGATGTAACATTTGGTTATGTTGGAGCGCACCCTCAGGTCGTTGCCCATTTCTCTAGTTGTTTTATATTGTTTTGGAGAGTGATGTGATCACTGAATGTTTTGATCCCTCTGTATATTGTTTTGGAGAGCGATGTGATCACTGAATGTTTTGGAGAGCGATGTGATCACTGAATGTTTTGATCCCTCTGTATAGCAAACAGTCATCGGCAAATGTGCGGACTTGGGATTTGATGGACGCTGGTAGATCGTTTATGTAGCACAGGAAGAACACAGGGCCTCGCACGGTGCCTTGTGGGACACCAACGTGGAAGGTTACTTCTCTCGCCAGCCAACACTACTCTCATTGAGCACCCGATCAGGACACTTTCTAGCCGCTTGAGTGTGGTCCCTGCTATGTCGTAGTGTGAGGGTTTGTGGAGGAGTTTCCAGTAGGGGACGGTATCGAACGCCTTGTTGAAATCCAATATTGCAACGTCTACTTGGGTTCCGGAGTCGAAGGAAGAGAACATGTCATACATGTTGGTGAAGAACTGTGCGCAAAAAACCTGCTCTGAACCCATGGTTGAGATGTGTGTAGGTCATGAGATGGCGGCAGATGATGCGGTGAAGAAGTTTACAAGGGAGAGACGTCAAGGAGATGGGACGGTAATTTTCAGGTAGATGTGTATCTCCTTTTTTAAGACAGCCGACACATTTGTTGTACGCCACACTGATGGTAAGGTGTCCGTGTCCAGTGATCTTGGTAAGATGTCACGGAGTGCTGGGGATAGGTGGTCGGCGCAATTCTTCAGGACGCTGTTGGCGATCTGGTCAGGGCCGCAGGCTTTAAATAGTTAGATGGACTTGAGTGGGTTGCCTACTTCCGCTGTGTCTATGGTGATGTCGCATATGCTGAGGTGCTTGGGACTGCTAGTGAAGAGGGGGTTGAAATTAGGAGAGAGTGATTCAGAATTGATGTTTTCATTAGCAATGAGTTCATAGAAACTGGGACAACAACAAAATTCGGAATGTGAAACTTGACACATTTAATGTTTGACACCTATAGCACAGCCACTGGACGTTTGAAAGTTGTAACAAGCTGTAATATTTTGTGCACATGTCAAGGCATGAGCTATGGCACCACATGCTACATTCATCACAGCATACAGCCTCTTCAGTGGGCGACCACGAGAGAGCAAACCCGCCGAAGCCACATGGTGTGTGTGTGTGTGTGTGGGGGGGGGTTCTCGGGTTTATTTGGATGCATCCATAAAGGAGGAGGGCGAGTATTGTGAGAGTATTGTGAGAGTATTATTCTAGTTTGGATTTGGCCTTGATTGAGAAAGCAAATACTGCATTTACCGAGTGAGTCGGTCTGTGACGCGTCAAAGGATTACAACAATAGTCTGTTGGCGGCGCAGAGGAGTAGAAGCACGAACAGAACTCATAAAGACATTGTTTGGTGTCATTCGGGGAAAATAGACCGGAGTGCGTTGGAAAATGGCGAGGACACGGCAGTCAGTGACAAAGTGGTGTCGGGGTCTGCACACAGCGCTAAGCTTTGTTGACGTAAGAACGTGTTCTGGAAATGCAAAACGAAATAATGGAGATCACATTAATTTTGTTTTCCATGGGCAGGTTAATTAATTTGACGAGACCTGCGTCCAAACAGGACGTCGCTGTGACGAGCGCTAGCAAAGTTTTTTACCTGTAGGTTTTTAAAGACGTTCTGTGTGAAATAGCCTGTTAGCATAAAGTGTTACATTTGTTTCTGTATTGACTAATTGGTCAACCCTGTATGTGAGACAACATTTGCAAGTAGATAATCAAAGCTCTGTTCTCGAAATGTCAGTAAGTCTTCTTTTACGGGCCCCCTTGTTTACGTGGAAACGGCGGGAATTGTGGAACCGAACAAAGGTTTGCTAATTATATGTGCTTTTCGTTTCTTGCAGGTTTTCGAGACAATGTTTCTGCCAGACAACCACAATCCACAACGTCGTGTGTTTTTAACACAGTTAAATGTATTATATTTATAGAAAACTGGAATATTTTACGCAGGTTCTTGAATGGCAAACTACGATTTTTTATCCATCGCCATCACAACAACAACTTCCGCGCATGCGTGAACATCTATCGTATCACTCTTGCCACAAATAATAGTTGGTGTGCAACTTCTACACGTCTGGATTTCATTAGGTAAATACCTTAGTTGTGTCAAGAAATCTCTCAATTTCAAATGCATACAGTCGTGGATTTTCACTTGAAAATAAAGAACTGATTAGATCGCATTTGTAGTGAAATGTTTTCTACAAACACAGTAACGTTAGTTTTGTTTGAAACTATATTACGTTATTCAAATGCACTGTTCTAGTGACGTAATACGTCGTAAGCAGCAATGGATTTGCCTAGTCAACCTGTCGTTTATACCATTCCGCCAGCCGTTCATCTATACATCTATACATTAAATTTGGGAGCAGTCTGGCAGTATCTCCTCCTGTTCCTTCGCCTCCTTGGGCCATTTGCATCTGATCTTCCGATTGACGATTAATTAAGGGTACCGTTGAGAGGCGCCACTGTTGGGGAGTGTGGGTGATGTGATGAGTGGTGCCACAGTTGGGGAGTATGGGTGATATGGTGAGTGGCCCCACTGTTGGGGCGTGTGGTTGATATGATGAGTGGCCACACTGTTGGGGAGTGTCGGTGATATGATGAGTGGTGCCACTGCTGGGGAGTGTGGGTGATATGATGAGTGGTGCCACTGCTGGGGAGTGTCGGTGATATGATGAGTGGTGCCACTGCTGGGGAGTGTGGGTGATATGATGAGTGGTGCCACTGCTGGGGAGTGTCGGTGATATGATGAGTGGTGCCACTGCTGGGGAGTGTGGGTGATATGATGAGTGGTGCCACTGCTGGGGAGTGTCGGTGATATGATGAGTGGTGCCACTGCTGGGGAGTGTGGTTGATATGATGAGTGGCCACACTGTTGGGGAGTGTCGGTGATATGATGAGTGGTGCCACTGCTGGGGAGTGTCGGTGATATGATGAGTGGTGCCACTGCTGGGCAGTGTCGGTGATATGATGAGTGGTGCCACTGCTGGGGAGTGTCGGTGATATGATGAGTGGTGCCACTGCTGGGGAGTGTCGGTGATATGATGAGTGGTGCCACTGTTGGGGAGTGTCGGTGATATGATGAGTGGTGCCACTGCTGGGGAGTGTCGGTGATATGATGAGTGGTGCCACTGCTGGGGAGTGTCGGTGATATGATGAGTGGTGCCACTGCTGGGGAGTGTCGTTGATATGATGAGTGGTGCCACTGTTACACCGATTATTTACGTTGCCCAACCACTCTAATGACAAGGCACATACATTTCCAACTTAGAAGTTACATCGATTATTTACATTGCCCAACAACTCTTATGACAAAGCACACAAGTTTGCAACTTAGAAGTTACATCGATTATTTATATTGCCCAACCACTCCGTTGACAAGGCACAACACAATTGTTGACACAACAGTGTCTATCTCTCTACGACTATTACATTATACATATTGCCATACTCCAATTAAAAGTACCATAATACCAATTCAACAAGTAATATTTTTATAGCGAATATTTTGTTTTCATATATACCTAGTTGTTATTGTTGTTCACAGAATTGTTATATAGTAATCATAATATGCTCATACTGTGACGGAAAGTAGTGATGATGGTGTGATGTCATATGGTATTGATATGACATCACATCGGTACTCATACGAAGAAAAGGAACCGGTTATGATGATGTGACATCACATGGTAAGCTTACTGATATGAAAGGATATGAGATGGGTGATGGTATGGTGTCATATGGTATTCAGATGATGGAGCTGGTGTAGATGGTCTGGTGTATCAGGCTGTGTGACCGGATATTGCTACAACTATAACGTATATGTTTCCAGGGCGAAACCTGGCATATCGACATAGTCATATGACATCTGCCGTTCCAGTGCCCGTCTAGACTGATAATCCTTTGGTTAAATTTAGCTTCAGTGACAAATCGTGGAAACTGCGACCTGTCGATGCAAATAGGTTTGTCGAACACGGGATGTCTTTTGCTGAAGCTGAGTAAACATGCCTTATTCTCAAGATTTGTTTTTGCCACACGCACGCCTGCAATCATCGTGCGCCGTGCTTAATCGGAGTGGGACATACAATGTGGACGCACGTTGCTTAGACGCTATCATATATGCATAATACAAAATCTAGACTACAAATAAAAACCATAATGGCGATAACGTGTTTAGAAGAGGAAACCCTGAACAATAAACATTTTGTAGACATTGGTTATGTGAGTGTCAAGTTTCTAGGTATACGTTTTCTTATTTGCCATGTAGTGTATCCCAATGGAAGTTCTAGCACGCACGCACGCACGCACGCACGCACGCACGCACGCACGCACGCACGCACGCACGCACGCACGCACGCACGAACGAACGAACGAACGAACGAACGAACGCACGCTCGAACGCACGCACGCACGAACGCAAACACGCACGAAAGCACACACGCATTGCGTCGAAGAGAAGCACGCTCTTCTCCTTCACTACGTAATAAGTTTACACACGGATGCGTTCGCATCCAGTATGTGAGAACTGCGACCGAATGAGATGTGTGAATCCACGTATTTTTTTATCCAAACGACGAACGCCTCTCAGTCGGCAGATACAAAATGCTCCGCGGGCTGTAACTAAGTTGATGGATGCATTTATAAAACGACGGAAGGCGTTTTGTTGTCGGCGGAAGAGAAATGCCTTGTTGCGCGGTACGACTTGGCAACTGTTCAACGACCGCAACACGAGAGAACCGCTCGTTGCTAGGCAACGACGTGAGGAGAATTAGTTAATTCATTCGGGGATCATCAGTGATATGTTTCCGAGAAAATACCGATTAGTATAAATTTCAGCTTAGCTTCTCAACGCTACCTGAAATAGCATCTTTTGTTACGAATTTTTAATAACGAGTAGATTACGTCTGAATACCAATAATCCTGGAATCACAAGATAGTCGTGTAATACTTGTTGGAATAATGTTCGATAGCAGCGATCACATACATATTAAGAATAATAAAGATCCTAGTATTGATCATTGTGGTACCCCACCAAAACAGATTTCCAGTTTGAAACTTCCCCATCTACTACAACACGCTATTTGATGTCAGTCAGCCATTTTTTTATCGAGTCGATTATGCCATCCTCCTTCTTCTTCTTCCATTTGAACTCACAACTCTCTGTTAGCCACATATAAATGTGGCTAGAGTATTTTCGAGCCGTGATCACTATTGCGTGGGAGCGGGTGATGTAATGCCGGTTCGGGTCCGTTTTAGTCAGAATATGTCGCGTCTGCGTAGTTAGGCAATAAATTAGTGCATGGCTATATGATATACAATAATAAGGACTGTATAATCGTTCTATGTTGGCATGGTTAGAAGGCACTGTCTAAACCTTTCTACTGACGGTTGGCTAACTAATTCTTGTGTGCTCCTGTTCCATAGTCTGATGGCGCTGGGGAAGAATGAGAATCTGTAGGCGTCGACGCGGGTGAAAGTCTGGTAGAAGCGATAAGTACTGCCTCTGGTGCGTGTTGGTGTGTGCTGGTGCGTGTTGGTGCGTGTTGGTGCGGCGGCCAGTGACTTCATTGTCATATAATATTATCTGCCATTTTTCAGATCATTTAACACATTTTTTTCTAGATCGTTTTGCAATTTTTTTTATCACCATCATGTTTAACCTTTCTTAACACTGTTGTGTCATCTACACATTTTAGTATGTTGCTTGTTATATTATCGTCCAAGTATATAACAAGCAACATACTAAAATTTGTATATATATATATATATATATATATATATATATATATATATATATATATATATATATATATATCACCATCATGTTTAACCTTTCTTAACACTGTTGTGTCATCTACAAATTTTAGTATGTTGCTTGTTATATACTTGGACGATAATATAACAAGCAACATACTAAAATGTGTAGATGACACAACAGTGTTAAGAAAGGTTAAACATGATGGTGATAAAAAAAATTGCAAAACGATCTAGAAAAAAATGTGTTAAATGATCTGAAAAATGGCAGATAATATTATATGACAATGAAGTATATAATATATAAGTATACAATGAAGTATAGTATATAATATATATATATATATATATATATATATATATATATATATATATATATATATATATATATATATATATATATATATATATATATATATATATATATATATATATATATATATATATATATATATATATATATATATATATATATATATATATATATATATATATATATATATATATATATATATATATATATATATATATATATATATATATATATGTATGTATATTAAGCATAATTACCTCTCAAGAAACATAGTGTTCGTTCTGTATATTTCAACTGTATATATATATGTATGTATGTATATCAATGACTTGGTGAACAAAAAATTACAAAACTAGAAACTTACAAAATCAAGAAAATTGTGTGTTAAATAGTCTGAAAAATGGTAGGTAAAATTATTAAATTTTGTGACATGTAAATGCCTACGCACAAGACACGGGAACTTGGATGTAAACTATAAAATGGGAGAAAGTGTTCTAGGTACTACCATAAAAGAAAAAAGACTTAAAAATAACAACACATGCTGATAGGAAAGTTTCACAGCATTGTGGTATTGCAGCTTCAAGGTGTAATCAAATTACTGGGTTGATTAGAAGAAATATAACATATATGGAAAAAGAGTTAATTATGCCTCTGCATAAAGCAATAGTGAGGCCTCGTTTAGAATGCTGTATAAAAGCTTGGAGACCATATCGTAAGAACGATATAGATACGCTTACAGAGGAAAACAGGCCTTACTCGTGAAGAACGTCTAAGAGAATATGGTTTGACAACCCTAGAGACAAAGAGGTTAAGAGGAGATAAAATTGAAATGTCTAAGAATGGTATGAAAATATTGATATAAATATATTTTTCTCTCTCAAGAAACATAGTAGAACTAGACACATGAAGTAACATTAGTAAAGGATTAGTGTAAATTTGATATCAGGGCGTACTCGTTATCCGGAATATGTTATGGCATAGTTTACTGACTGGAACTTACGAGACGCGCCATTCTTCTGGGAATCATCTACCAAGCTATTCGACCTAGCAAGGCACGAGCCCTATCAGTATTCCATGTCATCAGCGGCGTAGAAAATAGAAGCTGTTGTGCTACAATGGGAAAGTTTGCTGTCTGGAAGTTTGCAGTATGCTAAAGTTAACAGCATAATCGCAGTTGCAAACTTTGTCACGTGCGGCATAACCACACGTGATTTCATAAGTATAAATACGTTTGCAAGTATTGCCTGAGGCGCCAACCGAAAATTCGAAATCGAGGTTAATATGGCGTATTCCAGTAATGTTTTGAATACCTCAAAAACACGGTAACGTTTCTTTATATATTCTTTGGCATATTTACACATATACATTTGCGCAACATCTACTCAAACACACAGACAATTCTAGAAACAGCGAGAATTAATCAAAAGCAACAAATACTCGTCGCACAATTATTTCAAAGCTCGAGTAGGCGTTCAACGGCGGTGTAACACACTAAGATTATTGTGATTTTAAGTCGATTCCATCCCTGTCGTAACAGTGCCATAGCTTGTGTAATTAGGCTCTCAGAATGACGGAAACCCTTGTGTAGTCGGATGTTGAACAGTAAATCAACGCACCTGCGTCGCTGTTCGGTGGCGCCCCAGCGTCGCTAGCTGGCGTGTCACTGCACGAGTCGTGTCACTGCACGAGTCGTGTTACTGCACGAGTCGGTTGCAAGGCATTTCCTAGAAAGACACTTGGACACAGGAGAAACACCATTACGCTTCTTATCTGGCTGTTAGATAAATGCAGGCGGCAGGAAGATGATTTGACACCACATTGTTCGACATCGGTAGAACCACGCCAGTTTTCATAAAGACGATGCGTGCGTCATCTGTTTGTCAGGTTACATAACGCCCACGACGATGAAGACGCGTTGTGCTGTAGTGGCAGGAAAGACAAATGCCTTAAATTACATGACGTTCAGGTGCACAATACTGCTACTAGAAAAGAACTACATACATGAGTGGCTAAATCGTTCTTGCATTTCATTTGATTTTGAACATGTACACTCTATGTGAATGTGATCCGGAAGATCACCGAAGAAAGGTTTATGCCACTTGAAGGACATTACTATGACAGCTCTGTGTTTGTTCTCAGTTGTTTGTTAATTCAACTTTGAATATATCATTTTTATTATGTGAATATCATGATTGTATCGATGCAACGAGACCATCATTTTAATGGGCGATTTAGTATTTACTTGTGAATACAGAACCAATATCGATACATAATTCAGGTTGTAACTATGGGCCTAGCAGCAAGAGGTTGGATCCAATGTCATTCACCAGGTGTCACTATCATGCCCTGGTGGTATATCTTATATCTATGTCATGCCATCCCATAATTCGCAGTAATTGCAGAAGGATGCCATATTTGATGTATTGTGGGGTCAAACGAAGTGTTTGAATCGTTTGAGGGTTTCATATCAAGGTTTCATATCAAGGTAATTGTGTGTAGCACTTTCTTTGAACTAAGAGTCTAGAGGTCAGTCTTTCAGAGGATCATAGTGCCTAAATGGAATAGTCCACTGTTTTTGTAATAGGGTGAACAATGTTTAGTTGTGCCTGTGGGGTAGGTTGTAGTACAGCATACGTTGTAACAGCATTACAAGAATATTGTAGGTTGTAGCACAGTATACGTTGTAACAGCATTACAACAATATTGTAGGTTGTATCACAGTAAACGTTGTAACAGCATTACAACAATGTTGTAGGTTGTAGTACAGTATACGTTGTAACCTCATTACAACAATAGTGTAGGTTGTAGCACAGTAAACGTTGTAACATCATTACAACAATGTTGTAGGTTGTTGTAGCACAGTACACGCTGTAATAGCATTACAACAATCTTGTAGGTTGTAGCACAATAAACGCTGTAACAGTATTACAACAAAGTTGTAGGTTGTAGCACAATAAACGCTGTAACAGCATTACAACAATGTTGTAGGTTGTAGCACAATAAACGCTGTAATAGCATTACAACAATGTTGTAGGTTGTGGCACAATAAACGTTGTAACAGCATTACAACAATGTTGTAGGTTGTATCACAATAAACGCTGTAACAGCATTACAACAATGTTGCAATTCCAGTCAATGATGATATTGCCGCCCATTCATAAGCGGACATCGTGCTAAAGCAACAACACCAGCTGTAAGGAAATAAGATACGTACAAGCAGTTTCTTTCCTCCGTACCCCTTGACTTGTATGCCCCCTAGCTGGTTGACAATCGCTGTGTCCTTACAAACTGTGTTTGGTACCTAGCCATAAATAGGCTAACATGTCTAACATATGCAGCATAACTGCATATAACCCTCATGCATCACCAATACTTCATTAATTTCCCAATTTATCATAAAACAATTGATGTTACAACTTGTATATTTATATGGAGTGAGCCGTCGAACGACTGATCTCGTCCCGAGTCAGTTGTGTTTTCTCTGGTGACTATGTTAGTCCGTTCCGCGACGCGCATTGGCGACCACAGATAGTAAAGTCATAGGTGGTCGCAGATCCCTGCGGTGGTTGACTATTCTTCCGCTGTGTTCTCCGGTCTTTGATTATTTGTTGTCGTTTCTGCTCGAAGTCCTGTAGACCGGTGTGGCAAGTGTGACGCCAGAGAGGGCGACTTGTCTGTCGTTTCCCATGTGTTAAGAGGGATGGAGCAAGACTTTGATTTTAGTACGTCTCTTTTTCGGCAACCGGTTTTCAGTTGGTCATAGAACAGCGCTTTGGGTATGCGGTCACCAGTCGTACGAACCAGGTGACTAGACCATCGGAGTTGTGCTCGTTTGATGTGGAACTCGATTCCCCATGTTCCGCAGTGTTCTAGTACTTCAGTGTTTGGCACCGTATCTTGCCATTTGATGCCTGCTATCTGTCGTAGGCAGCGCATGTGAAACTGATCTAGTCGTCTGATATGTCGTCGGTATGGGGTCCATGCCTCACATCCATAGAGCAGGGTTGTGAGTACGACGGTATGGGGTCAATGCCTCACATCCGTAGAGCAGGGTTGTAAGTACGACGGTATGGGGTCAATGCCTCACATCCGTAGAGCAGGGTTGTGAGTACGACGGTATGGGGTCAATGCCTCACATCCGTAGAGCAGGGTTGTAAGTACGACGGTATGGGGTCAATGCCTCACATCCGTAGAGCAGGGTTGTGAGTACGACGATATGGGGTCCATGCCTCACATCCGTAGAGCAGGGTTGTAAGTACGACGGTATGGGGTGCATGCCTCACATCCGTAGAGCAGGGTTGTAAGGACGACGGCACAATACACGTTGATTTTCGTGCTCAGACACACGCCACGTTCATTCCAGAGGCGCTTGGTTAGTCTGCCGAAAGAAGCACTTGCCTTTCCAAGACGGGCAGAGATGCCATCATCAATCAATACATTTTCGGACAACGTACTTCCCAGATAGGTGAATTTATCCACGACATTGAAGGGGACGTTGTCTATAGTAATAGTTGATGGTACATGGTTGGTGCCAGGCTTTGGTTGGAACATATCTTCCGTTTTCTTTAGATTGATTGTGAGTCCAAATCGGCGGGCTGCTTTAGCAAAAGAGTCGGTGATTCTCTTTATATCGTTGATTGAGTGTGCAATGAGTGCACAGTCATCAGCAAACATCAGGTCTCGGACAAGTAGTTATGTTGTCTTGGTCTTGGTCTTCAGGCGTCTATATCGTTATCGCGGAAAGCATTTTGGAGCATGATGGAAAATATAATAGCATTGGCGCCATCACACAACCCTGTTTGGTGCCATTTGATACAGTAAACGCATCTGATTCTGTCCCTTAGTCTTGCACTCTGGCCATCATGCCATCGTGGAAGACCGTATTACGTCAACAAACGTGTCTGATCAGCCAACTTTTGCTAACAGTTTCCAGAGCCCTGTTCTATTGACTGAGTCAAAAGCCTTGGTAAGGTTTATGAAGACCATGTAGAGGTCTTGGTTTTGTTCGCGACACTTTTCTTGTATTTGTCGCATTGCGAAGATCATGTCAGTAGTATCACGCCCTTACGCCTATGAAATATGTATTTCCAATTTAGCATAATTACATGTTCCATTTACTTAGTGCCATCTCCTATATGTGACATACTGTTAACATTGTTACAACCAGCCGAGGTCTCCCCTACTGCGGAAAGCTAGAGAGTTGACTCGAACGAAAAATTATATCATAAATTATTCAGATATGGCATTCACAATAAACCTCTCACCCGGATGTTTAGGTATCTACAAAGAACAATGTTTACAAATGCAGAGAAAATAGACGTGTGGCAGAAATGATTTATAAATTGGGTCCGCTAACCACCAGAAGAATCAATTTATCCTTGCCAATCGGAAACCTTCCTCAGCCCGCCCACGATATCTCCGCAACAAAGTCATCATAGCTTTCACGCCAGTAACAACTGTTAAATATTATTCTGTTTTCCTCGGACAATAAAATATTGGAATTTGCTACTAACATCATATAATCGCAACAATATAAGCCAGTTCCAACAAACTTGGTACACAGAAAGCAAGACTACGCAGCAAGATCCTTAGCGCACACAACTCTGACCGTCTGACTCCATAGGAATGTTGGTCAGTATTCAACACAAGATAAGACAAGACAAGGTCAGAAACGAACGATTGCTGCGTTACCGACTCGGTTCAGGCTGGCGCATTTTCGTAAGCTAGTAGTTTTGACACCATGGTTAGATCCGCCCTTCCAAAGGTGGATTTGACTCTGGTACCATTTACCGCATCAACCAGAAGACGTGGCGTAACGAGATCACTTGGTTCGGCTCCTGTGGCTCGCTCCGATGTGATTTCACTCATCAACTAATCATCACAGAGATTACAGAGATGGAGCGAGACCTCGAACTGTGACCTTTCGTCGGTTCGGCTAAAGTACGAGACCCGACAAGTAAATAAGAAATAGTCATAACTCGGCATTAACGGTTGCAAGACGAACCCACATTCTCCCACTGTGTGTCATGCTCAGCACGCGTGACTTATTAAAAGGTCAACTGTCGCGGTACGCAGTCGTCTGTGCATCACTCAAGACTTGCTCAAAACGCCAACCGCTGAAAGGTGAAAGGAACAAACGAAGATCGCACGAAACGTGGCCGCCATCTGCTGGATATTAGTGGATGCTTTTCAAACACTAAGCTTGTATGCATTATGCTACTTAGTGTAGTAAGAGTCCCAGACTGGTTGATCAATTCCTTGGAAGCATAGGCATTGCCTACGACAGTGAGTTCGTACAATTATCATTTAGCGGATTTTTTTCCAAGATTTGTCTGACATTTTGTCACATGGACATCAATATACATGTCCTGCATATAATGCACCTTTAGCCAGATTTAGCAAGATTGTCACCCAGTGCAAGGGGTCTAGATAGAAAGTGGACAATGAAGTCATTGGTTTATCGATTGTCCAGCAATTTGTTATTTATGTGTAGCCCACCCTGATCAAATATATAATGTTAATTTTTAGTCTTAAACATATTCGCACCGCTATCATTAACGCATTAATAACATGGGATAATTTGTTCCATTCATCCGTGACTTGAAATGTCATTTACAGCCTGTGGGAGAATGAGTATTTTTCATACCCAACCTACAGTGTTCCTTATATAAAGCTGCTTTAAGTGTGCCCTCTGGTTGTACTGCCTTCTTTAAGTTCCATGCCCGTCCTCGGGGGTGGGGGGTTCGGGCATTCTAACGAACCCCCTCTTTTTGAGAGAATTTGAGAAACAGCAAACATTTTCTGAACTCATCACTGAAATCCTTGCAGATTGTGTACTCACGAACTTCTTTTCAAAACACTGAGTTCGAAGAAAATATGTATATTAATATCTGCATAACCATTCAATATTTATTAAAACTTCTATTTGGTGTCCTCTTTATAGTCACCTCGTCTCAAGTTTTGTCAAGCAGCATTCTGTTAGGCGTCTTTCATAGCTATAACTAGGAAGCCCTACTAGCATAGAGATTAGTTAAACCAGAATGTCGTATATGTCCGACTCAACGGAGTCACGCTAGGTGGCGCCACATTATTTATACCAGACATGCGCATTCTCACTTAGTGGCGCCCCAGTTTCTTTTTCAATGTGCTCTCTCACACGGCACGTGACTTGAATAGTGAGAAATGTGAGCCGCCAGAGGAGATAATAAAACGCCACCCCCAGTTCGCGAGTCTTGCCCTGATGAAAAACGTGTATGTATTCCTAGGCGTTTTCAAGCAACATTCGGGCGTCACACTAGAAACGTCTCTCATAATTTAACGTCAACTATTGCCAAAACAATCTTGTTTTTTTTGTCTGAATAAAATCGTCATCAATAAAGTGTTGCTCTAGTCGACATGTCAACGCCACAGTCAACAAAGGAGAGCAAAGTTAGCGATGCAAGTTGGACCTACGAGTAACAAGTACGGCCTACGAGTAACAAGTAGGACCTACGAGTAACAAGTAGGACGTACGAGTAACAAATGGGACCTACGAGTAACAAGTGGGACCTACGAGTAACAAGTAGGACGTACGAGTAACAAATGGGACCTACGAGTAACAAGTGGGACCTACGAGTAACAAGTAGGACGTACGAGTAACAAGTGGGACCTACGAGTAACAAGTGGGGCCTACGAGTAACAAGTAGGACCTACGACTAACAAGTGGGACCTACGAGTAACAAATGGGACCTACGAGTAACAAGTAGGACGTACGAGTAACAAATGTGACCTACGAGTAACAAGTAGGACGTACGAGTAACAAGTAGGACGTACGAGTAACAAGTGGGACCTACGAGTAACAAGTAGGACCTACGACTAACAAGTGGGACCTACGAGTAACAAATGGGACCTACGAGTAACAAGTGGGACCTACGACTAACAAGTAGGACGTACGAGTAACAAGTGGGACCTACGACCAACAAGTGGGACCTACGAGTAACAAGTAGGACCTACGAGTAACAAGTACGGCCTACGAGTAACAAGTGGGACCTACGAGTAACAAGTGGGACCTACGACTAACAAGTAGGACGTACGAGTAACAAGTGGGACCTACGACTAACAAGTGGGATCTACGAGTAACAAGTAGGACCTACGAGTAACAAGTACGGCCTACGAGTAACAAGTGGGACCTACGAGTAACAAGTAGGACCTACGAGTAACAAGTAGGACCTACGAGTAACAAGGCCAGCTGCTAGACCAGCAGATCACTCCAGCATTAAACACAACATCGTTCATTAAGATGGTCAGTACTAACGCCCCGAAGAGGGAATTCAGTTTGATGAATACCTTGCATTAATACGATACGTGGTCGTACTTAACTGTGTGAGTTTATTTGTGGGGTTTAATGGTACTGACATAAACAATTCTACAAGGCAAAATGAATTGAGAACTTAACGAGGCAGACAGAAGAAAGCTTGGTGGACAGCCTGAAGGCGTGGACTTGACTGAGAATCTGGAGGCGACGACGGACCGAGTGGGGTGGAGAAGCAGTGCTCGAAAAGCATCTGAGACTGAAGTGCCGCAACGACTGTCTCTGTCAAGGGACAGGTGAAGGCGAAGAAGACAATCGTGAAAAAATATCTTAGCTACGACGTTTTAAGTGTCAACGTAGCAATACGGTACAATACAAATATAAACATTGATTTATTTTACATCTACTACGTACGTATAAGTCATTGCTAGAAACACATTATAGCAATCGTGTGGACCGAGATATCGTCGGTCTTACGGTTGCCAAGAAGTTATGGTTGCTAAGGCCGGCATCATATTCAATAGGAAGACAAATGTTGTCCAGCGTCATATATGATCATTATTATGGCGTGGCTTTGTACCAGATGCAATAGGTATATTGCTGTTGCAACATTGACCTGTCGTTACCGCTGGAAGGTTTACGTGGTATTTGGTCTGTAAGCAGACCTGTCGGATCTACAGATACGGAATATGTTTTGTGAAATGTCTAAATTTAAGTACCGTGTATGGTAAAAACTATCCACAAAAACACGGGTCATCCCCCGAGGTAGATTTATTGAACAATATGCAAATGGGAAGTAATTAAGAACAAACGTATGCTGAAACATTTCAAGACACGAAATACATGAGACTGTGTGTGCACAAGCAAATCTATATGACGTTTCTGCACTAGACGTTTGACCCATTTTATGACAGGTTGTAACCTATTATCACCGTTAACGGGGGTACCGCGGGCGTGTCGCTGTCGTTTGTCACTACACGGGTGGCGTTTCTGCAATTGTCTGGTGACGGTCTTACATCCAAATAGACGGTGTTTTATTGAGCGACGGGGGGGGGAACATAAGTGTGT
>OY759263.1:59869645-60007145 GCA_963662155.1 Lamellibrachia columna
CAATACAGAACTGAGAGGTATTAGCTGTGAGAAACGCGTCATACCGAGTGGCCGGACAACACAAAATACTAGTAGATTAAGAGAAAGCCACATATATAGTTAAATAATGTTTGAATGTTTATGCTTATGAAGATATTATGTTTATGAAAATATTGATATATCTGTTTCTTGAAACTGTAGAACTTGAAATACCAGTTAGTAAAATGACAATGTAGATTATATGAAATGAGAAATGACGATACATGAAATGAAAACATAATCTACTGATTTCCAGCAGTGTTAATCTGTTTTAAAACATATATATATATATATATATATATATATATATATATATATATATATATATATATATATATATATATATATATATATATATATATATATATATATATATAACATAATCTACTGATTGCCAGCAGTGTCAATCTTTTTAAAACATTATATATATATATATATATATATATATATATATATATATATATATATATATATATATATATATATATATATATATATATATATATACACACATATACATATATGAACATGTGAACGAATAATCATTTGAACAAATATATTCATTTGAACGAACCAGCCGAACAATTCCCTGAACCAAAAAAAAAGACACCCGTATATTTCAGTGACGTTTATTATCGCCCACCCACAGCTTTTTGCACCGCTTGTGCTAAAGTGGGCGTGCAACTATCAATATCAGAAAACAAATTAGCGGCCCTCTGCTGTCCGACATACGTTAGAACTCCCTTTACTTGTGTGCACCAGGTGTGACCGGCTCTCATACTACTGGCATTTGTCATTCTTGGGAGGCGCAGTTCACACGACGCAGGCAGTTAGCATTTCCATTAAGTCGTTCATAATGTATATTAATATGTATTAGCTCGACGGTGATGTCACTGACCCGTAACCCACGCAGCATCCGACGCCGTAGCTGTGATGATGGCAAACACCTTCCTATGAGCATCATTCAACAAAAAAACACAGCCTAGTTGTGAGACGGAACCACGTCCGCACCACTGGATAACACGTCACCTGAGAACGTTTCGAACGAAATGTAATTGCATTTTTCGATTAAGATTTTTTAAATTTAACAAAATTGCCATCCAAAACTACAAATTCCAGGTGGCAAGTGGAAAGGGAAGGCATTGATTTAACGAGAGTCCAACAATTTTTTCATCTACATACAGCCCGCCCTTATCAGAAGTCTGTCAACTTTACTTTTAAATATAATTGCTACTACTTAATGCTGCTAGCATTAACTCAATCATTTGACGGTTTGATCCATTCATGTATAACCCTCTGTGAGAATGTCCAACCTACACTGTTCCTTAACTAAGCTGCTTTATGTCCTCTTGTGTATATTGTCTTCTTTACGTTTGATGAACATATGCCTATCAATGTCCTCATAACCATTTATTAAAAAAACTTATATTTGGTCTCCTTTTATTCTCCTGGTCTCTAGTGTTGATTAAGTGCCATATCAACGGATGTCGCTCTCTTCGATGTTTCCAAGTGCAAGTGCATGGAATATAACGACGTATTGGACTCGTATGTCAACTCGTGTATATACCAGCGAAGCCTAAGTGATTTAAAATTGCATTACTACATGATTTAAAATTGCATTATTTTCACAAATTGTGGCCGGGCTGGTGTACACCTGGGGCTAATGTATACAGACACCACGGGTGATATGAGCATGGATCAAACAACAGGTGCACTTAATGTTCTGGAAAATGCACAATTTTAGATTATTGCATTCAAATAGGCAACGATTTAGTACCGGTGGTCATCCATTCATTCATGGTTGTTTTTGCAAAAACAAGTATTTAATTGGCTTTTTTAGCCGACTCTGTCAATAGAGTACAAAAGTGATTCTCGTTTCGAGGCGATAGTTGACGAGATAATGCATTTCCGGCCCCCAAGTTGTGCACATCATAACGTGTTAAATGTACCTATGTCATTATAAGACAAACAATTGGTATTAGCATTGTTACATTGTAATGCTAGTAGATTTAATAAATGATAGAAGTAAATGTTTTATTGTTTGTTCTCTCTGTATTAATTCCAACTGTGTTTATGTGTGAAATGCGATTACGGGCAGCGTGTCGATTGGGGCCGGTAGTGAGCATTTACGGGCAAAGTTGCATCAAACCAATATGTCGGCAAACGAGATTAACGTGCCCTATGCCCAACACCTCAATAGGAACAATTTACTTTGCATATTCATATAGCCAGTGAATTTACCAAATGTTCAATTTATTTACTTGTTGCTGTTGAATACAATTTTGTAGAATGTATTAATTAAGTTGTTAACAACAACAACAATAACAATATATACAACGCCCACCACATATAACATTAATCTTAGCAAAATCCAAACAATGCTAAACCGATTATTTTAAAGCAATATTTAATTCGTAGAAATTCATACACATTTTATTCGTGGGACAGTCAACGGTAATATTCAGCAAGAGAAGCAGCAGGAACCAATTGTAGGAGTCTGCTTCCCAGAGTAGTCGAGTTGGTGGTGGAAGGAATATCTCTGCCAGGATGTGAAGTGTAAAGTTGAGTTGGTGGTGGAAGGAATATGTCTGCCAGGATGTGAAGTGTAAAGTCGAGTTGGTGTTGGAAGGAATATGTCTGCCAGGATGTGAAGTGCAAAGTCGAGTTGGTGTTGGAAGGAATATGTCTGCCAGGATGTGAAGTGTAAAGTCGAGTTGGTGGTGGAAGGAATATGTCTGCCAGGATGTGAAGTGTAAAGTCGAGTTGGTGTTGGAAGGAATATGTCTGCCAGGATGTGAAGTGTAAAGTCGAGTTGGTGGTGGAAGGAATATGTCTGCCAGGATGTGAAGTGTAAAGTCGAGTTGGTGGTGGAAGGAATATGTCTGCCAGGATGTGAAGTGTAAAGTCGAGTTGGTGGTGGAAGGAATATGTCTGCCAGGATGTGAAGTGTAAAGTCGAGTTGGTGGTGGAAGGAATATGTCTGCCAGGATGTGAAGTGTAAAGTCGAGTTGGTGGTGGAAGGAATGTGTCTGTCAGAGGGTGAAAAGTAAAGTCGAGTTGGTATTGGAAAGAATGTGTCAGGCAGGGGTGAAAAGTTACGTCGAGTTAATGTTGGAAGGAATGTGTCTGCCAGGGGTTGAAGAGTAAAGTCGAGTTGGTGTTGAAAGGAATGTGTCTGCCACGGGGTGAAGAATAAAGACGAGTTGGGGTTGGAAGGAATATGTCTGCCAGAGGGTGAAGAATAAAGTCGAGTTGGTGTTGGAAAGAACAGATCTGCCAGGGGTGATGAGTAAAGTCGAGTTTGTGTTGGAAGGAATATGTCTGTCAGGGGGTGAAAAGTAAAGTCGAGTTGGTGTTGGAAGGAATGTGTCTGCCAGAGGGTGAAGAATAAAGTCGAGTTGGTGTTGGAAGGAATATGTCTGCCAGAGGGTGAAGAGTAAAGTCGAGTTTGTGTTGGAAGGAATATGTCTGTCAGGGGGTGAAAAGTAAAGTCGAGTTGGTGTTGGAAGGAATGTGTCTGCCAGAGGGTGAAGAATAAAGTCGAGTTGGTGTTGGAAGGAATATGTCTGCCAGAGGGTGAAGAGTAAAGTCGAGTTTGTGTTGGAAGGAATATGTCTGTCAGGGGGTGAAAAGTAAAGTCGAGTTGGTGTTGGAAGGAATGTGTCTGCCAGAGGGTGAAGAATAAAGTCGAGTTGGTGTTGGAAGGAATATGTCTGCCAGAGGGTGAAGAGTAAAGTCGAGTTTGTGTTGGAAGGAATATGTCTGCCAGAGGGTGAAGAATAAAGTCAAGTTGGTGTTGGAAGGAATATGTCTGCCAGAGGGTGAAGAATAAAGTCGAGTTTGTGTTGGAAGGAATGTGTCTACCAGAGGGTGAAGAATAAAGTCGAGTTGGTGTTGAAAGGAATGTGTCTGCCAGGGGGTGAAGAATAAAGTCGAGTTTATGTTGGAAGGAATGTGTCTACCAGAGGGTGAAGAATAAAGTCAAGTTGGTGTTGGAAGGAATGTGTCTGCCCCGGGGTGAAGAATAAAGTCGAGTTTGTGTTGGAAGGAATATGTCTGCCAGGGGGTGAAGAATAAAGACGAGTTGGTGTTGGAAGGAATATATCTGCCAGAGGGTGAAGAGTAAAGTCGAGTTTGTGTTGGAAGGAATATGTCTGCCAGAGGGTGAAGAATAAAGTCGAGTTGGTGTTGGAAGGAATATGTCTGCCAGGGGGTGAAGAATAAAGTCGAGTTTGTGTTGGAAGGAATGTGTCTGCCACGGGGTGAAGAATAAAGTCGAGTTGGTGTTGGAATGAATATGTCTGCCAGGGGGTGAAGAATCAAGTCGAGTTGGTGTTGGAAGGAATGTGTCTGCCACGGGGTGAAGAATAAAGTCAAGTTGGTGTTGGAAGGAATGTGTCTGCCACGGGGTGAAGAATAAAGTCGAGTTTGTGTTGGAAGGAATATGTCTGCCACGGGGTGAAGAATAAAGTCGAGTTGGTGGTGAAAGGAATGTGTCTGCCAGGGGGTGAAGAATAAAGTCGAGTTGGTGTTGAAAGGAATGTGTCTGCCACGGGGTGAAGAATAAAGTCAAGTTGGTGTTGAAAGGAATGTGTCTGCCACGGGGTGAAGAATAAAGTCGAGTTTGTGTTGGAAGGAATGTGTCTGCCACAGGGTGAAGAATACAGTCGAGTTGGTGTTGGAGGGAATGTGTCTGCCACGGGGTGAAGAATAAAGTCGAGTTGGTGTTGGAAGGAATGTGTCTGCCACGGGGTGAAGAATAAAGTCGAGTTGGTGTTGGAAGGAATATGTCTGCCACGGGGTGAAGAATAAAGTCGAGTTGGTGTTGAAAGGAATGTGTCTGCCACGGGGTGAAGAATAAAGTCAAGTTGGTGTTGAAAGGAATGTGTCTGCCACGTGGTGAAGAATAAAGTCGAGTTGGTGTTGAAAGGAATATGTCTGCCACGGGGTGAAGAATAAAGTCGAGTTGGTGTTGAAAGGAATGTGTCTGCCACGGGGTGAAGAATAAAGTCAAGTTGGTGTTGAAAGGAATGTGTCTGCCACGGGGTGAAGAATAAAGTCGAGTTTGTGTTGGAAGGAATGTGTCTGCCACGGGGTGAAGAATAAAGTCGAGTTGGTGTTGGAAGGAATGTGTCTGCCACGGGGTGAAGAATAAAGTCGAGTTGGTGTTGGAAGGAATGTGTCTGCCACGGGGTGAAGAATAAAGTCGAGTTGGTGTTGGAAAGAACAGATCTGCCAGGGGTGATGAGCAAAGTCGAGTTTGTGTTGGAAGGAATATGTCTGTCAGGGGGTGAAAAGTAAAGTCGAGTTGGTGTTGGAAGGAATGTGTCTGCCAGAGGGTGAAGAATAAAGTCGAGTTGGTGTTGGAAGGAATATGTCTGCCAGAGGGTGAAGAGTAAAGTCGAGTTTGTGTTGGAAGGAATATGTCTGCCAGAGGGTGAAGAATAAAGTCAAGTTGGTGTTGGAAGGAATATGTCTGCCAGAGGGTGAAGAATAAAGTCGAGTTTGTGTTGGAAGGAATGTGTCTACCAGAGGGTGAAGAATAAAGTCGAGTTGGTGTTGAAAGGAATGTGTCTGCCAGGGGGTGAAGAATAAAGTCGAGTTTGTGTTGGAAGGAATATGTCTGCCAGGGGGTGAAGAATAAAGACGAGTTGGTGTTGGAAGGAATATATCTGCCAGAGGGTGAAGAATAAAGTCGAGTTTGTGTTGGAAGGAATATGTCTGCCAGAGGGTGAAGAATAAAGTCGAGTTGGCGGTGGAAGGAATATGTCTGCCAGGGGGTGAAGAATAAAGTCGAGTTTGTGTTGGAAGGAATGTGTCTGCCACGGGGTGAAAAATAAAGTCGAGTTGGTGTTGGAAGGAATATGTCTGCCAGAGGGTGAAGAGTAAAGTCGAGTTGGTGTTGGAAGGAATATGTCTGCCAGAGGGTGAAGAATAAAGTCAAGTTGGTGTTGAAAGGAATGTGTCTGCCACGGGGTGAAGAATAAAGTCGAGTTTGTGTTGGAAGGAATGTGTCTGCCACAGGGTGAAGAATACAGTCGAGTTGGTGTTGGAGGGAATGTGTCTGCCACGGGGTGAAGAATAAAGTCGAGTTGGTGTTGGAAGGAATGTGTCTGCCACGGGGTGAAGAATAAAGTCGAGTTGGTGTTGGAAGGAATATGTCTGCCACGGGGTGAAGAATAAAGTCGAGTTGGTGTTGAAAGGAATGTGTCTGCCACGGGGTGAAGAATAAAGTCAAGTTGGTGTTGAAAGGAATGTGTCTGCCACGTGGTGAAGAATAAAGTCGAGTTGGTGTTGAAAGGAATATGTCTGCCACGGGGTGAAGAATAAAGTCGAGTTGGTGTTGAAAGGAATGTGTCTGCCACGGGGTGAAGAATAAAGTCAAGTTGGTGTTGAAAGGAATGTGTCTGCCACGGGGTGAAGAATAAAGTCGAGTTTGTGTTGGAAGGAATGTGTCTGCCACGGGGTGAAGAATAAAGTCGAGTTGGTGTTGGAAGGAATGTGTCTGCCACGGGGTGAAGAATAAAGTCGAGTTGGTGTTGGAAGGAATGTGTCTGCCACGGGGTGAAGAATAAAGTCGAGTTGGTGTTGGAAAGAACAGATCTGCCAGGGGTGATGAGTAAAGTCGAGTTTGTGTTGGAAGGAATATGTCTGTCAGGGGGTGAAAAGTAAAGTCGAGTTGGTGTTGGAAGGAATGTGTCTGCCAGAGGGTGAAGAATAAAGTCGAGTTGGTGTTGGAAGGAATATGTCTGCCAGAGGGTGAAGAGTAAAGTCGAGTTTGTGTTGGAAGGAATATGTCTGCCAGAGGGTGAAGAATAAAGTCAAGTTGGTGTTGGAAGGAATATGTCTGCCAGAGGGTGAAGAATAAAGTCGAGTTTGTGTTGGAAGGAATGTGTCTACCAGAGGGTGAAGAATAAAGTCGAGTTGGTGTTGAAAGGAATGTGTCTGCCAGGGGGTGAAGAATAAAGTCGAGTTTGTGTTGGAAGGAATATGTCTGCCAGGGGGTGAAGAATAAAGACGAGTTGGTGTTGGAAGGAATATATCTGCCAGAGGGTGAAGAATAAAGTCGAGTTTGTGTTGGAAGGAATATGTCTGCCAGAGGGTGAAGAATAAAGTCGAGTTGGCGGTGGAAGGAATATGTCTGCCAGGGGGTGAAGAATAAAGTCGAGTTTGTGTTGGAAGGAATGTGTCTGCCACGGGGTGAAAAATAAAGTCGAGTTGGTGTTGGAAGGAATATGTCTGCCAGAGGGTGAAGAGTAAAGTCGAGTTGGTGTTGGAAGGAATATGTCTGCCAGAGGGTGAAGAATAAAGTCGAGTTTGTGTTGGAAGGAATATGTCTGCCACGGGGTGAAGAATAAAGTCGAGTTGGTGTTGGAAGGAATATGTCTGCCAGGGGGTGAAGAATAAAGTCGAGTTTGTGTTGGAAGGAATGTGTCTGCCACGGGGTGAAGAATAAAGTCGAGTTGGTGTTGAAAGGAATGTGTCTGCCAGGGGGTGAAGAATAAAGTCGAGTTTGTGTTGGAAGGAATGTGTCTACCAGAGGGTGAAGAATAAAGTCAAGTTGGTGTTGGAAGGAATGTGTCTGCCCCGGGGTGAAGAATAAAGTCGAGTTTGTGTTGGAAGGAATGTGTCTGCCACGGGGTGAAGAATAAAGTCGAGTTGGTGTTGGAAGGAATGTGATTGCCACGGGGTGCAGAATAAAGTCGAGTTGGTGTTGGAAGGAATATGTCTGTCAGGGGGTGAAGAATAAAGTCGAGTTTGTGTTGGAAGGAATGTGTCTACCCCGGGGTGAAGAATAAAGTCGAGTTGGTGTTGGAAGGAATATATCTGCCAGAGGGTGAAGAGTAAAGTCGAGTTGGTGTTGGAAGGAATATGTCTGCCAGAGGGTGAAGAATAAAGTCGAGTTGGTGTTGAAAGGAATGTGTCTGCCAGGGGGTGAAGAATAAAGTCGAGTTTGTGTTGGAAGGAATGTGTCTACCAGAGGGTGAAGAATAAAGACAAGTTGGTGTTGGAAGGAATGTGTCTGCCCCGGGGTGAAGAATAAAGTCGAGTTTGTGTTGGAAGGAATATGTCTGCCAGAGGGTGAAGAATAAAGTCGAGTTTCTGTTGGAAGGAATGTGTCTGCCACGGGGTGAAGAATAAAGTCGAGTTGGTGTTGAAAGGAATGTGTCTGCCAGGGGGTGAAGAATAAAGTCGAGTTTGTGTTGGAAGGAATGTGTCTACCAGAGGGTGAAGAATAAAGTCAAGTTGGTGTTGGAAGGAATGTGTCTGCCCCGGGGTGAAGAATAAAGTCGAGTTTGTGTTGGAAGGAATGTGTCTGCCACGGGGTGAAGAATAAAGTCGAGTTGGTGTTGAAAGGAATGTGTCTGCCAGGGGGTGAAGAATAAAGTCGAGTTGGTGTTGGAAGGAATATGTCTGCCACGGGGTGAAGAATAAAGTCGAGTTGGTGTTGAAAGGAATGTGTCTGCCACGGGGTGAAGAATAAAGTCAAGTTGGTGTTGAAAGGAATGTGTCTGCCACGGGGTGAAGAATAAAGTCGAGTTGGTGTTGAAAGGAATGTGTCTGCCACGGGGTGAAGAATAAAGTCGAGTTGGTGTTCAAAGGAATATGTCTGCCACGGGGTGAAGAATAAAGTCGAGTTGGTGTTGAAAGGAATGTGTCTGCCACGGGGTGAAGAATAAAGTCAAGTTGGTGTTGAAAGGAATGTGTCTGCCACGGGGTGAAGAATAAAGTCGAGTTGGTGTTGGAAGGAATGTGTCTGCCACGGGGTGAAGAATAAAGTCGAGTTGGTGTTGGAAGGAATATGTCTGCCACGGGGTGAAGAATAAAGTCGAGTTGGTGTTGAAAGGAATGTGTCTGCCACGGGGTGAAGAATAAAGTCAAGTTGGTGTTGAAAGGAATGTGTCTGCCACGGGGTGAAGAATAAAGTCGAGTTTGTGTTGGAAGGAATGTGTCTGCCACGGGGTGAAGAATAAAGTCGAGTTGGTGTTGGAAGGAATGTGTCTGCCACGGGGTGAAGAATAAAGTCGAGTTGGTGTTGGAAGGAATGTGTCTGCCACGGGGTGAAGAATAAAGTCGAGTTGGTGTTGGAAGGAATATGTCTGCCACGGGGTGAAGAATAAAGTCGAGTTGGTGTTGGAAGGAATATGTCTGCCACGGGGTGAAGAATAAAGTCGAGTTTTTGTTGGAAGGAAAGTGTCTGCCAGAGGGTGAAGAGTAAAGTCAAGTTTTTGTTGGAAGGAACATGTCTGGCAGAGGGTGAAGAGTAAAGTCAAGTTGGTGTTGGGAGGAATTTGTCTGCGGGTGAAGACTAAATCGCCCCTTGAGCGGTCCCAAAGACTGGATACAATTCTATGTAAAAACTGACTTTCTTAGTAACGTAACCTTGTGCGGTTTAATATAAATTGGAAAGAACATTCTGGCCAAAACAATGTATCCAACCATAAACTCGGTTTGCGGTCGTTCGTTATTCGGTAGTACGTTTGTGCTTGGGTTCTCTACTTCGTTTCTTTCGTTCATTCGTCTATGCAGCCCGACGTGACCGGCAGCATGAGCTCTGCTGTTTGTGTCGTTCTGCGTGGGCTGATAGGGACGTCAGAGGAGGGTTTGCATCTGGGCGTCATCGCCAGCAGTGTCGACGTTCTTTGGTCAAGAAATGATTGCTTTTGGATGGATGCGAGTATTGATTTCAACCTTTGAACCGATGCGAGCAATCTTACGAACGCCTTACGTCATGCCCATGTGTTACCTTTGCCGCCTCTATTGTAGGATACTTACATAAATACAGTATGCGCTATTTCAAGCCAAAGAAGTTGAGCAGGCACTGACAGGCTCACAACCGTACAACCCCGCCGGAAAGTCTCAAGGTAATGTGGTCGTGTGCATGAGGCTTCTATTAGTTTGCCAGTGTAATACCGTTTTACAGTTTACAGTGATGGTTTCGTTGACTTCCGTAGAGTGTATAACTGGAAAAGGTACTCAGTAGTGCTAAATTCAAAAGGGTTTATTATAGTAATCGTGATTCAGGAATACATACAAAACAATAGAACACATATTAATTATCATAATTATATTAATGAAGGTATGTAACCACATGTGGCTAGTTTTCTCTCTACAATGCATAGTGCTGTTTTATTCCGTTGGTGAGAGAGAGAGAGAAAGAGAGAGAGAGAGAGAAACATCAGTAGTAGTTTTGTAACAAGGGCGGACCTCAAATTTAGAATACGCACTGTACGAGAATAAAATACAATAGGATAGCACAGTTCAATACATATTAATTGAATATACATATGTTTTACTTCCTTTACCATCAAAAAGCTCTTGAAATAATTTTGATATATCACAAATGTTAAACAACTTTTCCATTTACAGTGTATTTTGATTAGTCACGTAGTTACCTTGTTAGAGATACGCTAAGTCCAGCAAACAAAATATAATGTAACCAATACCGGTATCTTAAGCAACTGCAGTATATTTGCTTCAATTTCTTTTGGTGATTTTGTATTTGGTAATATGTGATTATGTGCAGCATCACAGTGAGCATATATATTATGTGTTGCCAGCGAACAATAATTATTTTATTCGACAAAAATAACATTTGTTGCAGCAAACAAATATGAAGATACCAGTCGTTCTTCTCTTCTGCCTGTTGGCACTACTTTGCACTGGTAAGTAAAATAATTCAATGCAAATTATCAGTAGTAACAACGAACTAAAGCATACCGTTATCTCATCTACTTGTGTATATTAAATGTATCATCGAACATAAAATGCATAAAAAAACATTTATTTACCTATTTACAATATCGTTGTTTTATCAACAACTTGTTCACCTCAACAGCAAACAATATATATTGTCCCTGCAAAAGTGCACTAATACAAGAAAGAGTATATATATATATATATATATATATATATATATATATATATATATATATATATATATATATACATATATATATATATATATATACATATACATATATATATATATATATATATATATATATATATATATATATGTATATATATATATATATATATATATATATATATATATTTATATATATATATATATATATATATATATATATATATATATATACACACACACACACACACACACACACGTTTCTCACGCCTCAGCTTCGGCAGCAAGCATGTGTCGCAAATCGGGCATCAACTGCGTCGACTCGTGCGTTAGAGTACCTTCCGGAAATTATCACAGCTGCACCGGATGTTTCGCGTACGTCTCATGCGTGGGAAACACCATCTACCGCAACCGGCCATGTCCCGGCGGCCAGATGTGGGACGACAGTGTGAAGCGGTGCGTGTTGGAGTCATCAACGTGTGGACGTTGCGATGGTGCCGGCGCAGCAAGTGAGTAGTTTGATTTCCTGTTAGCGTTGTCTCCAGTACAATAATTCCAAGACACCATGTGCTTACAGAGGAATCGCCAAAATAGATAACGTGTCATTTGTCAAACATACATTTATACCCTGCTGATGCTTAATGTTGATACCTTGCTGATGCGTAATGGCAGAAACCTGAGCTTGTTTGCTACAGGAACACACAAAGAGTAACTGTTGTTAAAGGTCACTTAATAAATGCATCGTGATAATAAAATACATGTATCGATGTGATGTGATGAGTTTATTTCCACAGTAGTTCTCACAGTTAAAGCTACTGTAGATAACTCGCGTACATAGGGTAAAGAGCATAGTTATGAGCATAGTTTTGTTTTTGGCCAATATTTTGTGAAGTACATGTCCGATTTGCCTCATATATAGTGCATGGAATATACCATCGCATACTGTTTCAAACTGTCACAATAATTTCATTAGTGGGTTAATAAAAAAATGCATTATTGAAAAAGTAATCATATAAAAATGCTCATATTACCTGAAGAGACGGGTAATATAAGCATGTGTGTAAACTGTATGTATGTCTTGTAAATAGATAATGTATAAAAGTAATGCCTAATGTTTGTTGGCATTTATAATTATTGGAAATGCATATGAAAATATATTAACAATAATACAATGTTTTTAGAAGATTGACAGTGTATTGTTTTATTTGAAAATGGAAGAGTACTCTTAAGTAGAAACCGAGTAGTGCCTAGACCCAACATTGACAAGTGACGCTGTCGTCGTCTGGAATGCCGCATTCTTCGGCGCTCGACTCGTGAAACCAAAAACAGCATGGTTTGCACTAAATCCAATCTTCGTTTCTTTTTGGATCAGTTCTGCTGCCAAATCCACGCCACATTTATGGCATGAATTCTTAGATTCAACAGATGTCGTAGCTAACTTTTTTACCCTTTTTCTTTTGACAATGTTCTTCATCTTCGGTGAAGTATTTTATTCCATCGACATGCCATATATTTTGGGAATAATACACGGTTTGTTGATGTCACGAGAGTGTCACCAGCCTCCGGTCCTCCTGATGTTATTTGGCTGGTGACACTCGAGTGACATCAACAAACAGTATATTATTCCCGTTATATAACGGCACATTAACACTTGAACTGATGCCGACGTTTGACGCAGATTACGTAAATCACAACAATCACAGAAAACACGCATATCGTTCGAAAAATCGCGTGTCTGTGACAAGGCGCGTTCTCGGTCGCGTTTAAAATGATTCAAACGTCAGATGGACTCCCAGAACGAGGCAGCCGTGTGTTATCTGGGTTGATCTATCACGATACAATGCTCTAGATCAATCAGGTCTGATTACCGTGATATATCCATCCAGATAATACACTGATGCCGTGTTCTGAAAATTCTACGTTAAACATGCGTTTATGAACGTCGAATGGATATGAGTACGGCAAACCGTTGTATAATTACACGATTACGTGAAATATGTCAACTAAAATGACAAAATAAACAGCATTGCAATGATTACAAGAAATAATGTAAATATAACATGGCATGACAACGTCGATGTAAGGCCAACAATACTTAGTTGATGCTAAGTGAATCACATACTTAATGTGATAGTGAAAAATAGATATGCATTCTGTAGGGATAACCGAACGAAACATTTTTGAACTGCAAAACTGAACGTCACATTAACATTATCTACTCACCTTACAGCGGGGAAATGGTGTTTATAGAGGACGACGGCTCTCAAGCGTAACCAGTCGTAAATACAGCAATATTTATTACATTAGTGGTTAGGCTACGCTATTTCAGAACGATCTAACGCATCGTAAATAAACTAGGTGACAACACTAATTAATCACAAGTAAATGGACTTGCTATTTCCCTGTATCCTCGAGTAACTCGTCTATAACAGGTCGTAGCGACAGACAGCGAACATTTTTAGGTTGAATCGTTCGGCACGATGAAATGCCACTATGTTATTTATATAAAATAGTCACGTGGTTCACGGTAAATAAAAGGTTTCGAGATTTTATTTATAAGTAAAAACTGTTGTGATATCTTCTAACCAACGCGCTTAGGAAATAAGCGAAATGTACTTTTCATAGATCACTGGTTAAACCAAAACAAGCGCTGTTAGGACATCGACGTTGTGTCGTCGAACTAAACATTACGAGAACTTTCCCATACTACCTAAGCATAAATAATGTTGAGGATGACAACGATGAAGACGACGACGACGACGATGGCGACGATGACGACGATAATCATTATTATCATCATCATCATCATCATGCCATCATCAATTCTTACAATCCACCCCCACCCGCCAACACCCCTACACACACATCCATAAACACACAGGCATAAACACACACACACACACACACACACACACACACACACACACACACACACACACACACACACGCACGCACGCACGCACGCACGCACGCACGCACGCACGCACGCACGCACGCACGCGCGCCCACACACACACACACACACACACACACACACACACACACACACGCACGCGCACTTATTTACATGGTAGTCTCTGTGAACGGTGTCGAATGTCTGATGTATAAAGATTGTTTTATTTTTCGTGACAGCCGCCCAACCACCACCAGTACGTTCTCGTGCAACTCCCAGCACCCCAACACCGACGCAAAGTCGCACTCCAACAACGCCACGAAGTCCTTCGGCTCGTGTCCGTTCAGACGTCGCTTGCACGCAGAGCGGCGGTATCTGCATTGACATATGCCAGTTCAAGACCGCTTGTCAGAAGGGGGCGCTGTATGCAGGTTTATGTACTGGGTCTGCCTCTAGGCGGTGCTGCGTCCCGAAACCTGCCGGCATCGGAAACGCTGGCGGCAACAGAAAAAATGACGGTAAATCGAGCCCTAACGGAAACAACGGCGGCAATGGAAACAATGGCGGTAATGGAGGTGGAAGCGGAAACAATGGCGGTAATGGAGGTGGACACGGAAACAATGGCGGTAATGGAGGCGGAAACGGAAATGGTAAGAAAGTGAATTGTCATTGACAAACATCGCATAGATAGCATTACATAATTATAACTCTCTATGTGTATCCGCAGAATAATGACAGAAGACAACAATGACATGTTGGTTATTAACACTAGAATCCTTACATATATTAGTTATATTACTCTAGGATTGTCGCTGACAGGGCAACGTATGTGAAACATTATGTGAATTGAATAGTATCAAAAGTAAACATTGTTAGAAAGATGCATATTTAGTAAAACATGTGATCGAGTAACTTCATTGTATGCTCAAAGCGGAAGAATTCCTGTTGGTGCTGCTGCTTCTGCTGCTGCTTTTGCTGCTGCTGCTTCTGCTTCTGCTGCTGCTGCTGCTTCTGCTGTTGCTGCTTCTGCTGCTGCTGCTGCTGCTGTTGCTGTTGTTGCTGCTGCTGTTGTTGTTGCTGCTGCTGCTGCTGTTGTTGCTGCTGCTGCTGCTGCTGCTGCTGTTGCTGCTGCTGCTGCTGCTGCTGCTGCTGCTGCTGCTGCTGCTGCTGCTGCTGCTGCTGCTGCTGCTGCTGCTGCTGCTGCTGCTGCTGCTGCTGCTGCTGCTGCTGCTGCTGCTGCTGCTGCTGCTGCTGCTGCTAGCATTTAGTTATGTTAATTTGCTTTCATTATGTTCCAGCTGCTGGACTAACCCACAACTGCATAAGTTGCATTGGCAAGGTAGGTAATTAACATTTTAGAAATATCCGTGCGTGCAGTGACGCAGCCCGTCAGGCAGCAGCTACCCTACAACGATCATTAATATTGCATCAGTAATTTTAGACGTATTTAAATATACAGACATTTCTAATTATATTTATCGTGCACGTTGTAATTTTCAAAATAATTATATTACTTAACCAAAAGAGTACAGCGATTTAAGTAATATTGACAAGGAAAACGCCCTTCGTTGTGGCATGATTAATTTGATATAAATTATATAAAATAACAACATAACTATATATGCATAGAGCTGTTTTGTGCATACCGTTCGGGTATTTGCGTAAGTGCGTGTCAATAGACAAGTACATACGTGTAACAAGGCCGAATGAACATGTCGTATGTGCATTCATCAATTAAAAAATATGTCGTATATCTGTGCATAATACCTGTACCGCGGGGCACGTTGATACTTTCTGGAATCGTTTGTGGTTTGCAGGTTTCTGGCGGTGCGAAGAGGATCGGTAAATGTAGTTCCGTGTGCGGTCCTTTTGCGATCACCTGGGCTTATTGGTCCGACTGTGGCAAGCCTGAGAGTAAGTAGGTGTGTTAGGGAGTCACTGTTTGTCGAAAATCACGAACCCAAGACATATTAGTGTAGCTAACACGTATGTTGTTCTTTGTCGTAGACAACTAAATCAACATATTGGTTATTGTCAGTATGATAAAAACAATTACCATTTTCTATTTTTTCCGTATCAGATTATCGTAATTATTTTACAATTTGTTCATAAGATATTTAACGAAGCAATAGTGTTATTAATGTTTCGTTAGCGCTTATTTATATTTATATTGCATTCAATTTATCATCATCACTAAACACATTTTCGTTTGTGTTATGTTTGATGTTTCTCGTCAAGTCTACGTCGACGAACATTGCTACATCACTAGACTATGTCTTCTTGTTACAACTAATCTATACTGTACATAATAATGTATTCATCTCGTTAACTGTCAATACCTTCGTCTGATTTTTTATACTAAACTCCCGCATTTAAATCCATCTGCCATGTATAGTTCACTGATTACGTAAGTGTGTGCACCTGTGCTCATGTCGACACCTCTCTCCTACAGCCTACTGGCACTGTGCCACTCAGATGGCGTGTTCACGGCGCTGTGTGCGAGCCTACCTCGGCAAGTACTCGAGAGGCGTGACCAACAGCTGCGAGTACTACGCGCGAGTACATAGAGGCGGCCCGTACGGCTGGAAGTGGGGCACCAACCGCTTCTGGAACAAAGTGAACAAGTGCTGCAGCAGGCTCGGTGGATGTTAAATGGTTACACGGAAACCTCTTGTTCGTCTCCTGCGTTGGTTGACGAGTGCTGCACTGGAAGTGGGACATCTAAGTAACGCCGCTGCTTCTACTTAGATCCTAGACATCTTAGCGCTTCGCAAGAATAATATTGATCAACTATACACGTGAATCAAAACGACTGTAAAGTGATAATTATATTTTTAAAGGTGATATATTTCTACAAAACGTCATGTGACACAACATTGAATTCCATTCAAATACGTTCTCAAATTGCTGTTCAGAGTGCTGCAACTGCTGACCAGTTGTACTACACGTGGAGTAGAAGTAGACATGTTCTGACGCCAATAAACGATCTAGAATGCTACTGTTAGTTACCCGTAAAGTTGCTTGATATTCGTGTAAGCTTTCACCCATCAGAGGCTACGTGCGCTAGAAATAATAAATATATATATATATATATATATATATATATATATATATATATATATATATATATATATATATATATATATATATATACATATATACAAAACTGTTCGAGTTTCCGATGTTCTGCACACATCGTTAAGTACTTTGTACTTATTTCATTGCTATATTTTATATTACCAAATTGTAAATGCTGCTGAGCCGCTTCGTTTGATTACACAAATCGCAGTGATTTTGTTACACTTTCATATGCTTCCATACAATACACATCTCATGACCTGCAGCTATCGGACACACGGCAATACACATCCTATGACTTGCAGCTATCTGACACACAACAATACACATACCATGACCTGCAGCTATCTGACACACGGCAATACACATCACATGACCTGCAGCTATCTGACACACGGCAATACACATATCATGACCTGCAGCTCTCTGACACACGGCAATACACATCTCATGACCTGC
The DNA here is from genome assembly GCA_963662155.1 of Lamellibrachia columna. Lineage (NCBI taxonomy): Eukaryota > Metazoa > Annelida > Polychaeta > Sabellida > Siboglinidae > Lamellibrachia > Lamellibrachia columna. The sequence goes on from OY759263.1 coordinate 59,886,964, forward strand.
AGCTATCTGACACACGGCAATACACATACCATGACCTGCATCTCTCTGGCACACTGCAATACACATCACATGACCTGCAGCTATCTGACACACGGCAATACACATATCATGACATGCAGCTATCTGACACACGGCAATACACATATCATGACCTGCAACTCTCTGCCACACGGCAATACACATCTCATGACATGCAGCTATCTGCCACAAGGCAATACACATCTCATGACCTGCAGTTCTCTGCCACACGGCAATACACATCACATGACCTGCAACTCTCTGCGACACGGCAATACACATCTCATGACCTGCAGCTATCTGCCACACGGCAATACACATCTCATGACCTGCAGTTCTCTGCCACACGGCAATATACATCACATGACATGCAACTCTCTGCGACACGGCAATACACATATCATGACCTGCAGCTATCTGACACACGGCAATACACATCTTATGACCTGCAGCTCTCTGCGACACGGCAATACATATATCATGACCTGCAACTCTCTGCGACACGGCAATACACATCTCAAGACCTGCACCTCTCTGACACACGGCAATACACATCTCATGACCTGCAGCTATCTGACACACGGCAATACACATCACATGACCTGCAGCTATCTGCCACACGACAATACACATCTCATGACCTGCACCTCTCTGACACACGGCAATACACATCTCATGACTTGCAGCTATCTGCCACACGGCAATACACATCTCATGACCTGCAGCTATCTGCCACAAGGCAATACACATCTCATGACCTGCAGTTCTCTGCCACACGGCAATATACATCACATGACCTGCAACTCTCTGAGACACGGCAATACACATCTCATGACCTGCAGCTATCTGACACACCGCAATACACATCTTATGACCTGCAACTCTCTGCGACACGGCAATACATATCTCATGACCTGCAACTCTCTGCGACACGGCAATACACATCTCATGACCTGCAGCTATCTGAAACACGGCAATACACATCTCATGACCTGCAGCTATCTGCCACACGGCAATACACATCTCAAGACCTGCAGCTATCTGCCACACGACAATACACATCTCATGACCTGCACCTCTCTGACACACGGCAATACACATCTCATGACCTGCAGCTATCTGACACATGGCAATACACATCTCATGGCCTGCAGCTATCTGACACACGGCAATACACATACCATGACCTGCATCTCTCTGGCACACTGCAATACACATCACATGACCTGCAGCTATCTGACACACGGCAATACACATACCATGACCTGTATCTCTCTGACACACGGCAATACACATCTCATAACCTGCAGCTATCTGACACACGGCAATACACATACCATGACCTACATCTCTCTGGCACACTGCAATACACATCACATGACCTGCAGCTATCTGACACACGGCAATACACATACCATGACCTGCAGCTCTCTGCCACCCGACAATACACATCACATGACCTGCAGCTATCTGACACACGACAATACACATACCATGACCTGCAGCTATCTGACACACGGCAATAACCATACCATGACCTGCAGCTCTCTGCCACACGACAATACACATCACATGACCTGCAGATATCTGACACACGGCAATACACATACCATGACCTGCATCTCTCTGGCACACTGCAATACACATCACATGACCTGCAGCTATCTGACACACGGCAATACACATACCATGACCTGCAGCTCTCTGACACACGGCAATACACATCTCATGACCTGCAGCTATCTGACACACGGCAATACACATACCATGACCTGCAGCTCTCTGCCACACGACAGTACACATCACATGACCTGCAGCTATCTGACACACGACAATACACATACCATGACCTGCATCTCTCTGGCACACTGCAATACAAATCACATGACCTGCAGCTATCTGACACACGGCAATACACATCTCATGACCTGCAGTTCTCTGACACACGGCAATACACATCTCATGACCTGCAGCTATCTGCCACAAGGCAATACACATCTCATGACCTGCAGTTCTCTGCCACACGGCAATACACATATCAAGACCTGCAACTCTCTGCGACACGGCAATACAAATCTCATGACCTGCAGCTATCTGATACACGGCAATACACATCTCATGACCTGCAACTCTCTGCGACACGGCAATACACATCTCATGACCTACACCTCTCTGCGACACGGCAATACACATCTCATGACCTTCAGCTATCTGACACACAGCAATACACATCTTATGACCTGCAGCTATCTGCCACACGGCAATACACTTCTCATGACCTGCAACTCTCTGCGACACGGCAATACACATATCATGACCTGCAGCTATCTGACACACGGCAATAACCATACCATGACCTGCAGCTCTCTGCCACACGACAATACACATCACATGACCTGCAGCTATCTGACACACGGCAATATACATACCATGACCTGCATCTCTCTGGCACACTGCAATACACATCACATGACCTGCAGCTATCTGACACACGGCAATACACATACCATGACCTGCAGCTCTCTGACACACGGCAATACACATCTCATGACCTGCAGCTATCTGACACACGGCAATACACATACCATGACCTGCAGCTCTCTGCCACACGACAGTACACATCACATGACCTGCAGCTATCTGACACACGAAAATACACATACCATGACCTGCATCTCTCTGGCACACTGCAATACACATCACATGACCTGCAGCTATCTGACACACGGCAATACACATCTCATGACCTGCAGTTCTCTGACACACGGCAATACACATCTCATGACCTGCAGCTATCTGCCACAAGGCAATACACATCTCATGACCTGCAGTTCTCTGCCACACGGCAATACACATCTCAAGACCTGCAACTCTCTGCGACACGGCAATACAAATCTCATGACCTGCAGCTATCTGACACACGGCAATACACATCTCATGACCTGCAACTCTCTGCGACCCGGCAATACACATCTCATGACCTGCAACTCTCTGCGACACGGCAATACACATCTCATGACCTTCAGCTATCTGATAACACGGCAATACACATCTTATGACCTGCAGCTATCTGCCACACGGCAATACACATCTCATGACCTGCAACTCTCTGCGACACGGCAATACACATTTCATGACCTGCAGCTATCTGACACACGGCAATACACATGTCATGACCTGCAGCTATCTGACACACGGCAATACACATCTCATGACCTGCAGCTCTCTGACACACGACAATACACATCTGATGACCTGCAATTCTCTGACACACGACAATACACATCTCATGACCTGCAACTCTCAGTCACACGACAATACACATCTCATGACCTGCAGCTCTCTGCCACACGACAATACACATCTCATGACCTGCAACTCTCTGCCACACGACCGCCAGTAACAACGTAACCGAACACAAATGACGCTACAAAGCAATCGGGATTGCGTAAAGAACTAATACTTTAAAGCACATTAAGACGGTAAATAGCTTTTAAATACGGGAAGGTAGACACTTGACAGTGCTGCGGTTTCTACTTATGTACGTGACTAGTGATTGGTTCAGTTTATGTTGCATCACATTATCAGGTGACCGGATATTATCCGTCGTTAATACCCACTCGGCAATATATATCACCTAGGACAACACACGCATGCACAAACACACTCGCCCTCACGCTTGCATGTATACATTTATTCGCACACGCTCGTTTACTCGCAACAAGCACACGCAAGCATGTTTGCACACAAAAACACAAAAACACATGTTATGCGGTTTTTCAATATTTTTTTTATATACATTAAGTTGACCTTCTATTGCCCAAAGTTTCACCAGAACAAAAGCCTTCTAAGAAAGCGTGTGTGCGGGTGTGCGTGTGTGCGTGTGTGCGTGTGTGCGTGTGTGCGTGTGTGCGTGTGTGCGGGTGTGCGGGTGTGCGTGTGTGCGTGTGTGCGCGTGTATTCTGTAGAACGCACGACATGACGCCCAATGGCAAGTATTGGCAATGGTCTACTGGTCAACGAGATCGCCAATATAATAATGTGGTTTCAGGTATTGCGCTACCTGTGGATTACCAAGTGTATCTGCGGGCTACCAGATGTTATAACCAGGTAACCCGGCTGGCTACATACCTAGTGCTTTGAAGTTATTAATAACCCAATGAAGCGTCACATTCCACAAACGTACGTGGCGCCTGACCATATCACCACTGCCACAACTTGATTATAAATTCAAAATGGGCTGCTTGCGGAGTGCTATAAACGATTAGTTGGCAAGGCAACACCATTGTTGTTGATGGAGTTGATCAAAATGAGTGTATAGATGACGATTATGTCTAACGCATAGCACCGTTTAATGCAAGTATACTGCATGGGGGGTAATTTAATGTTTCCACTGGCATTTCTAGAGGGAACGAGATTCGGACTTTTGAGATGATGCTACGAATAGGACGAAGAAACATATGTAGGCTATTGACAACCTCTTTGACATTGCACATGCTACACAGTCAATACGATCAAATTCGAAATAAGACTCTAAGCACAGAGAGAGGCGGGACAGTGAGTGTGTATGAGTTCAGTTGACAACTGCTGTGCAACTGCCTCCACACCAAAGACGAAGAGCAAAAGCAGTATATGCTGCATATCGTCAATGAACATCGTAGACAATACCTCATGCGAAGAAGGCGACACTAGTGAAAACATGAAGTACTGCATGCCATGCAAAGTCAACGCATTTATCTCTCTAATAAAGAAGTTTAATTTTTTCATATATATATATATATATATATATATATATATATATATATATATATATATATATATATATATATATATATATATATATATATATATATATATATATGTATATATATATCACTTACAGCAATGTACATACCTGCTTCAATTTATAATTTTGTGTCATTGGTATACAAGTGATATTCACACAGCTGTTAAGTTTGAGATGCTACCCCACTCCAAGCGCCACGTATGTTTACCGTAGATGGAACGCGGGCAAAGCTCAAGAGCCGAGTACGACGAAGGTGCTCCGTGGTACGTAACACTACACCTTACATGACACTACATCCTTACATGACACACGCGGAAGAGAAACTATTTGGACGTGTTTTTGGTAAGGGAATCGTGGATATCACTGGAAATAATCCAGATCGTAAGTGTCAGACAGAGGAGGGACTATCAACTGTGGTAGTGGCATTCAAACACACGCAGTGGTGAAACGGGAAGAATCACCAGCTACTGTTGGGCGTCAGGAGAAATGGAATTAAAGGTTCGGCTTGTACGTATTTGTCATCGATATAGTATGAACGTTTATGTTACCTGAATTATATACATTTAGCGTACGATATTTAAACATCGATAAATGTTTGCCTGCGCGCGCGCATGTGGGGTGTGCTGGTGTGTGTGTGTTTGTGTGTGTGTGTGTGTGTGTGTGTGTGTGTGTGTGTGTGTGTGTGTGCGTGTTTGTGTGTGCGTGGGTGCGTGCGTGCGTGCGTGCGTGCGTTTGTGTGTGTGTGTGTGTGTGTGTGTGTGTGTGTGTGTGTGTGCGTTCGTGCGTGCGTGTTATTGTGCTTTACTTGCATACGATCATTTAAAGTTTCAAAAATATGTATATATGAGTTGTGTTTGGTTTCATTTTACAGATAGTCTCTCTTCTCTTTCTTGTTCTGACATATGCGCTCCTAGCGGAAACAATGCCGAAGAGGGGGACGATTTCGTGGTATCGTAACATCTGCATCAGACGCTGCCGTGTGGAGTTGACCAACTGTATCGTGAAGAACGGAACAAAATGCAAAAAACGATTTCCAATGCCGGTTCCCCAAAAATGCGCGGATGCGTTAGAGGAGTGCCTCAAACAATGTGGTCGTTTAAAATTGGACAATAAACGTATTCTGTATAAAAATAGCTGATTGAACACGATTTGAACCTGCGAAGTTTCATGTGACGAATGCAGAAATGATGTGACGATTCGACAGTAGCTCAATATTGTACATTTCGTTGACTTTGAGTTCAGTCATTGGACATAATCGTTATCAGGAAATCACGAGAGGCCACAAATCATGTGCATAAGGCTGACCAAATACCTGTGGACTTACAACACCGGAACACCACAGGTTACTACTGGGAATATCACGGCACAGCTAACGATGTTTAGTTCGTTGTTTAATGACACTATTAAATACAGCAACACTTGGCAGATGTGTAAATATTGTCGTTAGCCTCCAGCAAATAGTATGCGTTACTCGTATTGTGACGACAATTTGAAATACAGTTGAAGAACATAGATGCAACGTAAAATAAATTATGTTTTCCACAGAATATATAAATACATTTGTACGCCAACAACAACAACAACAACAACAACACCGACGGGAGTAAACAAAATAGATCTGATCTACACTGATCCACGCTTAGTGGTTTAGAATTGCATAAAGCATGCAGTGATCAGTTACGTTGGTCTCTCATACTGTTGTCAGCCGTTACTTAGCGGAGAAACCCAGGTATGTTCTTAGATCAAAAGCATGTAAACACTACAAAATTTAGAGCGAATTAAATATATTTAGCTCACAAGGTCATATCTCTCGACACTCCCAGAGTCTTCTAACGCTGAGTGTGTTTCCACTGCCGTGTGGAGTTGACCAACTGTATCGTGAAGCACGGAATCAAATGCAAGAAACGATTTCAAATGCCGGTTCCACAAAAATGCGCGGATGCGTTAGAGGAGTGTCTCAAACAATGTAGTCGCTTAAAATTGGAAAAAAAAACGAATTCTGTATACACATAGCTGACTGAACACGATTTGAACCGGCGAGTTTTCATTACTTTGTTGCGATTCGACAGTAGCTCAATATTATACATTTCGTTGATTTTGAGTTAGTTCTGTCATTGGACTTAATCTTTGTCAGGAAATCACGAGAAGCCACGAATCATGTGTAGAAGGCAGGTCAAGTACCTGTGGACTTACAACACCGGAACACCACAGATTACTACTGGGAATATGACGGCACAGATAACGATGTTTAGTTCATTGTTTAATGACACTATTAAATAGAACAACACTTGGCAGATGTGTAGATATTGTCGTTAGCCTCCAGCAAATAGTATGCGTTACTCGTATTGTGACGACAATTTGAAATACAGTTGAAGAACATAGATGCAACGTAAGTTAAATTATACCCCAACAACAACAACAACAGCAGCAGCAGCAGCAGCAGCAGCAGCAGCAGCAGCAGCAGCAGCAGCAGCAGCAGCAGCAGCAGCAGCAGCAGCAGCAGCAGCAGCAGCAGCAGCAGCAGCAGCAGCAGCAACAACAACAGCGGGAGTAAACTAAAATATTTGTACACATCACTGATCCCCGATTAATGGTTTAGTATTGCATAAAACATGCAGTGACAAGCTACGTTGGTCTCTCGTCTTGTCAGCCGTTACTTAGCGAAGAAACCCATGTATTTTCTTAGTTCAAAAGCTACGTTGGTCTCTCGTCTTGTCAGCAGTTACTTAGCGAAGAAACCCATGTATGTTCTTAGTTCAAAAGCATGTAAACACTACACAATGTAGAACGATTTAAATATATTTAGCTCACAATGTCATATCTCTGGACACTCTAAGCGGCTAGAGTCTTCTAATGCTGAGTGTGTTTCCACAGCCCCTCCCCCACCGACCCAACACATGACATCAGCCTCCTCGATCCGACGCATGACGTCAGTTTCCTCGATCCGACCCATGACGCCAACCCCTCGAATCAATAAGATTCACCTCTTTTATTAAGACCGACTTATTCCAGTGCAATTCTCTTTCATTTCCTTTCAAATATAAATCAATTCATCCAGTTGCAACTGTCTCGGGTTTACAATTACAAAGTAGCGTAACATATGTAGATACCCGGGTTGTTTTACCTGTTGTAACTTAGCAACATACGCAGACACATCGCCAGTTCAGTTGAACCAGAAATATCGCGAAGACATATCAGAATAATATTTGTGTGTACTGTTATATGCTCGTCAATTTGTAAACAGGTAGGAAGGAAATATTACGGAACATATTTGCGGTAGATAGGCATTTCTTTATTTTCTTGGTAATTGTTTTTCGAGAGAGCCATTCCTCACTGCCACACCAATGTGACCATTATAGAATGAAGCCATGATAATGCACAGCGTTATGCTTGGAATGTTATGATGATTATAATGTTCAGATCCGACAATACGGGCGGGCGGGCGGGCGGGCGGGCGGGCGGGCGGGCGGGCGGGCGGGCGGGCGGGCGGGCGGGCGGGCGGGCGGGCGGGCGGGCGGGCGGGCGGGCGGGCGGGCGGGCGGGCGGGCGGGCGGGCGGGCGGGCGGGCGGGCGGGCGGGCGGGCGGGCGGGCGGGCGGGCGGGCGGGCGGGCGGGCGGGCGGGCGGGCGGGCGGGCGGGCGGGCGGGCGGGCGGGCGGGCGGGCGGGCGGGCGGGCGGGCGGGCGGGCGGGCGGGCGGGCGGGCGGGCGGGCGGGCGGGCGGGCGGGCGGGCGGGCGGGCGGGCGGGCGGGCGGGCGGGCGGGCGGGCGGGCGGGCGGGCGGGCGGGCGGGCGGGCGGGCGGGCGGGCGGGCGGGCGGGCGGGCGGGCGGGCGGGCGGGCGGGCGGGCGGGCGGGCGGGCGGGCGGGCGGGCGGGCGGGCGGGCGGGCGGGCGGACACTTCGACGAAACAAATGGTAAGACATTACACAACAGCGCGGATGTATCTTCGTCTGACTCCTGATTTACTGTGTGCGACCCTTTGTCATTGTTATGCTTTACATAAACATGCCAACAGAATATGATCATAAATAGAACATTCACTGAAGCAATGTTGCCCTTGCATTACTGCATAACATATTTTACGAATGTGTCAAAGCGTACCATGGCACGCGCTTCCAGACTGCCGCCGGAGCGACGTTTATGACGAGTCGCGACAAACACGAGCATTTGAACGTCGTAAAGGACAAATAAAAGCGAAGAGAATACGATGCTTCATCAAAGGAATACATAAATTACCTTGGTGGAGCGGTTGTTATGTAAACGCCGGTTTGAAAAATACCGGCGAAAAGCAGCCAGCCTGTCTACTGTGAGGAGATAACATCTTCGACACACTAATATGGTTGTGATTTATGTCGAAAAAAAACCTTTAAATTGTGTGGTGTCTGATTCTGATTCGCTGAAGCGGATGTTGGTGTTACGACTCTCTCGCTGTTAAGTTTCGTTGCGTGCATTCAGTCTAACTGGGCGAACGAGAAGGAGGCAGACATGTTGCGATACAACGTTATGGCGTCAAGTTTTCTGCTAGCCACGCTCGTCTGCTGTGGAATAAATGGTTTGTTACACAACGCCTGCGATAGCTGCGCTGATGTGACTTGTGTTGACCAAATGGTATGAGGTTTGTTACACAACGCCTGCGATAGCTGCGCTGATGTGACTTGTGTTGACCAAATGTGTTTTTGTAGGTAATTTTATAGCTCATACACAGATTAACATAAATTATGATTCGCTATTAATAAAGACGACACAACACAACTGTTCTAGATGGGTAAGAAAGGGTATTATTTCAGAGACACTTATAACCGCGCATTTGTCACTTATTATTTAAACAAAATCATGGTCGTTATCCGTGGCATTGCTGTTTATAGTGCTGGTGGTGGTGTTGCTGTTGTTTATGCTGCTGACAGTATTGTTGTTGCTGTTGCTGGTGGTGTTGCTGTTAATAGTGATATTAGTAATCGTTGGTGCTAGTCATTATGTTGCTGCCTTTTGTGGTGTTCTTTCCAATGTGGTGTCTGCTGCTGTTCATCTTCTCTCCTGTGCATGTATTTAGTTCCGGGTCCACTGCTAGTGTTTCACATTACAGCCTAGTTATGCTCCGTTTATGTCTTCTTCACACATCGTTTATCTCAGTACTGCAAGTAGGAACAACAATTTTGTGATTTATTTTTAAACATATTTACTTGTTTCTATATAGTGTCCGCTGAAGTCTCGGCTGGGTGGATGAAGCATGGCGACCTCTGCTACTATTTCTCCAGTATACCGGAGTCGAAACCATGGAGTAGAGCCTATCAGCTATGTGCTGCCAAAGACGCCATCTTAGCCCGTGTCGAATCCGAGGACGTCAACAACTTCATATACTCAATCATCCCTTCCGTTCACCAGGCCCATTGGATCGGCATCGTAGACATATTCAATGCATGTAAGAGCCATCCTATTACCTCTATGTCTCCCCGTTGCGTTGCTGTAATGAAGTAATTAAAGCCAGTAAGGAATTGAAGAGATTCCTGTTACAATGCAGCTAGGACTGAGATGAGACACTAGGTGGAGAAATTGTATTTGAGTCATACTGGTAGGTTTTAAAAGGTAGCTTAGGTTAGAATGCAATTAAGGTGTTATGCAGGTTACTAAATGTGTTATGCAGGTTACTAAAGGTGTTATGCAGGTTACTAAAGGTGTTATGCAGGTTACTAAATGCGTTTCGTGTCGAATTGTTTAGTATTCGAGCATAGTCGAGTCGCCTCAAAGTAACGACTCAGGTAAATGACTAGAGTCATTACTAGAATGACGTTGAATTGCTTGAGTTGAGCTGGAATAAGTAAATGACGATTCAATTGCTTCTCAACATACTTTAAAATTTCGCGCGAACTCTAAGAAATATAATATATAGAAGTGACTACTGGTATGTGTAATGGAATTACATGCACTGCGTAGTTGCTTGGATATGGCCCAAAGCATATTCACCCATTTCGGTTATAATGTCTTGTCAAACAGCCAATATGTGTTTCACTCGTCAATGTCCACCCCACATGCACTGCTGGACTTGGTAGAAGAAATTAGTGCATTCCTAGATAGAAAGAAATATACATTGAGTGTCTTCATCGATTTAAAAAAGCTTTTAACACTGTAAATAATTCGATACTGATAGAAAAACTCAACTTCTATGATGTTGTGTGGCAGCGAAATGGGTCAAAAGCTGTCTAAATGACAGGAAACAATTTGTCAAAATAGGTGAATGTTCATCAAATGTATTAAATGTCTCGGGGTACCGCAGGTTCTGTCCTAGGACCTAAACTATTTATCTTATTAATGATATCTGTAATGTATCACAACTCCTTAAATTTATTCTATTTGCAATGACACCAATACTTTATATTCTGATACAGATGTACATAGTCTTAGAAGTGAAGTAAACTGTGAACTTAATAAACTGTCGACATGGTTCAGTGTAAACAAGTTGTCATTGAATGTATCAAAAACAAATGATATGGTTTTTGGTAAAGACAAACTGTGATCTGGATATACAAATTCACAATGACCAAATTACTAGGGTCAGTAAGACCAAGTGTTTGGAGTTTTGATTGATGAAAAACTGACTTGGAAAGATCAAATAAAAAATGTCAAGACAAACCTGTCCAGAATAACCGGAGTGATGCACAGGGCAAGTCATGTTCTAGGAACTACAGGCTTGCTTACCTTATATTACTCACTGTTCTTACCTATACTGCGCTACTGCGGTGAAGTTTGGGGAAATGCATGTATTACTAATGTACACTGTATCACAGTGGTACAAAAAGGTGGTCAGACTGATATGTGGTGTTGGTAGAATTCATCACACCAAACATGCTATTTTATAGGTTTTGATACAAAAGTACTTAAATGTCAAGACTTAGTAGATTTGTGTTCAATGTGTTCAATAATGTATAAAACATACAACAATATGCCAGTACCTGTCAATATTCAGTGCTTTTTTTTACGAAGCATGCTAATTTACGTCCTTCTCGAGATCAGTGTCAATATGTACGTCAATGTATCCATACAAATATTAAGTCGCGATGGTTATCAATTTATGGCGTAAAGTATTGAAACTTATTATCAACCCGTACTACAACGATCCCAACCTTTTATGCATTTGTTAACAAATTAAAAATGGATATATTCAACAGATACAAAAAAACTATAGAAAATGTTTGTCCCTAGATAAATGGCTGGGGAAATGTCCAAATGTATATATGATTGTATTATAATATACTCCATTTAAATCATTATTAGTAATTAACATACTAGTAATGCAAGTGCTTGTCTCCACTTCCAGGGTATTTGTGCAATATTTCGTACCATAAATCAAACACTAATGCGAAGACTACCTTGTATTATCAAACATTTCATTGTATCCTATATAATATTAGTAGAACACTGTACAGGGGTATACAACTAAAGGAACATTCTTCAGTATACCCTTTTTTGACATAATAAGTATTTCATGTTATGCAACACAAACATTGTACATTTGTTCTACTTATGTTAGAACAAAATAAAACATATTATCATTATATAATTCTCTTATCGGGCCTGCTGCAGCCGGGGTGCATGAGATGGTCTACGCGGACGATCGCCAGAAGATCGTCTACAGTCACTACGCTGACGGCGAACCCCTGCACTCCCGCACCTTCCTCCGTGGAGGAGTCTCGACCATGGAATGGTTCACGGGAAAGAACAACCACATGTATCAGTACATCTGCCAGAAGCCGTGCTAGTAGCGAGGTGGGCAGCCCGTGAACAAAGGTAAAGCTACGTTCTTGTGTAGAGGGTTTCCAACGTTGAAAGCGCTCATCACTTCACCCATATCAGACCCGTTCATTTCTACGCAAACTCAACGTCTGTGAAAAGCACCCAGCCACGCTGCTATTACCATTTGATCCCGTACAGTATTATACTAAACGGCAACTGTGTGAGGTGAATCGCCAGTGAATCGTTCGAGACAGTGGCGGAGTAACACAAATAATCGAGCAAGGTCGTAGGCTGCGCGCTATTATTTGCGCTACTCCGCCACCGTCGAACACCATTAGCTGGACGAATCACTCCGCAAAGGTGCAGTTTAAAATTTACTTCACATGCCTTAGGTTGAATTAAAAGTTGGGGACTATGTTCTGTATCGTTTCAGTCGGTTGCCATTCGGTCTTAAACGATCAGATTTCAGTTTGTTGATTTATACGCGACGACGTAAAGAACGCTTCGTTGCGATATAACGTGCACAGTGGAGAATGGAAAACTGGTTGGGGATCACTGAACTGGTGCGGAAGAAAGCGTAAAAATGTAACGACAATGCGCTTCAAGCATCTATAGTTTATATTTATGACATAGAAAGCATGGATACACGTAGATCCAGCATGTTATTATTGTGCCCAAAGACAGCGTAGTCGGGTGGTCTGACTTCGTCATCGTACGCGGCATTTCGTACGCGATATCCACGTCATGACGTAAATAACTATTTCGGTCAGTATCAGGAGCGTTCAATACCGCTTTTAATATTGCAACTCAGTATGACACGGTACGTATTAAACGCGTGTGTAATAAATCCACTTATTGTTTAATAGAACAGAAACCTGAAGATTGGTGATGAAGAGTTAACATCTTTTGTGCTGCATTTTGAAACATTTTGGCATCGACGCCAGTAAGACGAAGGTATTTCTTGTGGAGTTATCATTTCTCGCGGTTCATCGCTGGGTTCCCGAGACAACATTCCTCTTCAATTTTCAAGTGTGCATATCCGTGTCGCTTTATATGTCACACGTCATCTTCTAATCGGGCTTCTTCTTGATGTTCGCTACTTATTAAAACACACTTCCTTCATTAGTGTATCACTCTCGACAGCCATTTTTATGTGCTCATGAGTTCTCCTTACACCATGTCGTTGGAACTGAACTGTACTAAACACCTCCCTATCGCTGGTATTGTCATGTCGTCTAGTCCATACCTCCATGTCGCTGGTACTGTCATGTCGTCTAGTCCATACCTCCCTGTCGCTGGTACTGTCATGTCGTCTAGTCCATACCTCCCTGTCGCTGGTACTGTCATGCCGCCTATTCCATACATCGATTCAAAAGAGTCGATTCTGTCTGACGTTTTTTCTCTATGCAATGGGAACGCCTACATACATTATTTGATACCATAGAAGTAGCTGTGAAAGATGCTATTTGGAGAACGTCTTATATATGGGTTGACAAAGATATCGACCACATATACAAAATGACGGCCGAGTTGTTAGATACAGAATGGACGGCCAAGTTGTTGTTAGGTACCGCATGGATGGCTGAGTTGTTGCTAAGTACAGAAACGACGGCCCAGTTGACCAAGTTGTCAGATAATCGGTATAACATGAAACGTAATACACGTTTGTTTGTTTGTTAGATGCAAATATTGACGTTTGTTAGAAGTCAACCGTTTAATATCTTGCAGAGGTACTATTACAACATTTAAGTAATGTCAGTATGATATATTTCATTTAATGAATATATTTTTTGTGTGTATGTGAAACTTTGTAAATACAATTGAATTAGTTTCTTCTATAAATAATTATTCATCTTTTTAATCATAGTAACGTAGCGCAATATATAGTGTTAAGTTATTATAGTTAAACAGATGTCACTCTTTGAGTGAACAATTAATCCGGACGTATCTGGCTGTCTGTCTGTATGGATTGTCGTGTCCCTGAATGAGTGCCCGTGCTGCTTCCTGGCTGATAATTTAACTGATGGTTGCCTGGTTGAGTATCAGGTTTGATGGTAGTATGGCTGGAATCTTTGTTTGTCTGACTGGTTGTCGTGGTGTCAGGCTCACTGGAAGAGAAGGTGACCCATCAAAGCTCAGTGCTGCAACCGTGTCTAGTTATCTTCATCCTGTTGAGTTTGTGTAGCAGCTGCCTACACGCATGTGAGCATGGCCTCTAAAATACGTTATAGTCAGAATCTGAACTTTTAGTGAAATATGATCCACCCTATTTTCAACAAACGCCGTTTGTCAAATATCACCCATCTGATTTACGACATTGACCCATCATATATCGTCTTCGGCATATAACTACTAATGGTAAAAAACGATCGATCGAGGAGAACCAGTCATGTTTCATCATGACAGTGCCTACATGGGCAGATAGAACTGTCGTGGGTACGTGATTCTTGAAGCAACAAAACCGTCGAAATTACGTGACATTTGATATATCATCGCTCATTGAATGTTTATTAGCTAGTCATTACGCCAACCGGTGACTGAGCGACCCCCAACTTGTGATATTTTTTCTCATTGTTAGTTTTCTGAATGGTAATTTGTTAAACAGACGCATGTGCATCGTTCCGAGTTGCCAATCAAAGTGGACGTCGTCAGAACAAGACATTGCCTGGATAATTCCCTTGAAATCAACGTCTTGTGGTCATCGCAATGTATTAGTAACCCAATTAGCGTAAATACCACGGAATGTGTATGCCTGTATTGGACGTCTATATACAGTAATTGTCTTTCGGTTTCAGTCGCTGACGATGACTGCACAACACTCTGCTGTGGCGTTCTCCTGCAAAGATGATACACACGATGGATCTGATGGCACTCGTTTAATATGAATTGCTAAACTCACTTACATAGTCCTGTCAGACATGTCGAACGAATAAAACATGAATTATTGATGTTATATGATATTATTATCGTTCTACGCTAAGCGAGCATGCGTGCGGCAAATACTAGTATGCTGTTAAATGTCAAGGCGTACTACTTGGCTAGTCTCCAGCATCTTTCAAATATCACTAGATAACTCAGATCATTAATTTCACAACTTCTTGTGCCTAAAACAAATTTACGTACTTTCTCTGTCGCGGCGCCTAGTGTCTGGAATGAACTTCCCATCACTTTGTTTCGTTCCGCCTCTGAGCTCAAGTTTCTGAGGAAATTGACAGAATAGAAGTAGTTAATTATTATTATTATTATTAGTGTATGTACCTGACGCACCAAGCTGCAAGCATCGCAATTGACTACATTTATAAGTCGCCCATGATACAGCCAAATCACTCAATCTGACAAGTTCGGTTAACGTAGTCAGTCAGTCAGAACACAAGAACGCTTAGGATGATTGTAGTTATTGTTTAATAATCGTGCAGGATGTAAGATGCACGTAAACATGTGTTCTCGTTGTCTTGGGAATTCGATGTTGTCAGTTTGGTTTGAACGACGATAGGCTATGCCAAAGATGCTGAATAGAAATACTCATGAATTCCTTTCCAGAAGGAATTCATGGAAAATTAAATCACATCACGTTCGCCAAATTAAGCAGTAATAAAGCATCGCTACACACACGTCGCTACGCACATGTTGGTGCACACACTTCGCTATCCACATGTTGGTGCACACACTTCGCTATGCACATGTTGGTGCACACACGTTTTTACGCACATATTGGTGCACACACTTCGCTATGCACATGTTGGTGCACACACGTTTCTACTCTCATGTTGGTGCACACACTTCGCTATGCACATGTTGGTGCACACACGTTTCTACGCTCATGTTGGTGCACACACTTCGCTATGCACATGTTGGTGCACACACACACGTTTCTACGCTCATGTTGGTGCACACACTTCGCTATGCACATGTTGGTGCACACACCTTTCTACGCTCATGTTGGTGCACACACTTCGCTATGCACATGTTGGTGCACACACGTTTCTACGCTCATGTTGGTGCACACACTTCGCTATGCACATGTTGGTGCACACACGTTTCTACGCTCATGTTGGTGCACACACTTCGCTACGCTCATGTTGGTGAACGCACGTGTTTGTTGATTCCTTATAGTAACAACACATGGAATTGATGCAGGAATACGTAGTGACCAAAGACCGAGGCGCATTTGCCAATCCATTTCGAGGCAGTAGTCTGGTTCCATTTTACCAGAAAGGAACTGTTTGTTCCTCCGTTAATTGTGGGTGCACCAATCTCTATGAAGTGTCCAAAGACAATTTAGGATTCACAATACCCACGACCCCGTTACTCTCTTGTTTATTTTTGCAATTGCTGCGTCTTTTTTTGAGAATTGCAGACTTAGTAACACGATGCACGAAGTGTCCTTTCGTCGAGTGGAAGACAGCACTGATCAACCATTGGCTTCCCGTTGGTATTCCAAGACGAGAGAGATAAATACATATTCGTACACATTACTGATCCGGTTTATAATTGCATAAAGATTACAATGACCAGTTATGTGTTGTTGTTGTTGTTACTTAGCGAAGAAACCCTGGTATTTACTTAAATAAAAAAAACATGTAACCACTACACGATATAGGGCGAATAAAATATATTTAGCTCACAAGGTTATATATCTCGACACTCTCCGCGGCTAGAGTCTTCCAACGCTGAGTGTGCATCGACTGCTGTGTCGAGTTGACCAACTGTATCGTGAAGAACGAAATCACATGCAAGAAGCAATGTTCAATGCCGGTTCCCCAAAATGCGCGGATGCGTTAGAGGAGTGTCTCAAACAATGCGCTCACTTAAAATTGGACAATAAACGAATTATGTATGACGTCAGTGTCTTCGGTCCGACCCATGACGTCAGTCCCCTCGATACGACCCATGATGTCAGTCCCCTCGATCCGACCTGTGACGACAGTCCCCTCGATCCGAACCATAACGACAGTCTCCTCGATCCGACCCATGACGACAGTCTCCTCGATCCGACCCATGACGACAGTCCTCTCGATCCGACCCATGACGACAGTCCCCTCGATCCGACCCATGACGTCAGTCCCCTCAATCCGAACCATGACTTCAGTTCCCTAGATCCGAACCATGACGACAGTCTCCTCGATCCGACCCATGACGACAGTCCCCTCGATCCGACCCATGACGACAGTCCCCTCGATCCGACCCATGACGACAGTCTCCTCGATCCGACCCGTGACGACAGTCCCCTCGATCCGACCCATGACGACAGTCCCCTCGATCCGACCCATGACGTCAGTCTCCTCAATCCGAACCATGAAGTCAGTTCCCTCGATCCGAACCATGACGACAGTCTTCCCGATCCGACCCATGACGACAGTCTCCTCGATCCGACCCATGATGTCAGTCCCCTCGATCCGACCCATGACGACAGTCCCCTCGATCAGACCCATGACGACAGTCCCCACGATCCGACCCATGACGACAGTCCCCTCAATACGACCATTGATGTCAGTCCCCTCGATCCGAACCATGACGACAGTCTCTTCGATCCGACCCATAACGACAGTCCCCTCGATCCGACCCATGACGTCAGTCCCGTCAATCCGAATCATGACGTCAGTTCCCTCGATCCGAACCATGACGACAGTCTTCCCGATCCGACCCATGACGACAGTCTCCTCGATCCGACCCATGATGTCAGTCCCCTCGATCCGACCCATGACGACAGTCCCCTCGATCAGACCCATGACGACAGTCCCCTCAATCCGACCCATGACGTCAGTCCCCTCGATCCGAACCATGACGTCAGTTCCCTCGATCCGACCCATGACTTCAGTCCCCTCAATCCGAACCATGACGTCAGTTCCCTCGACCCGAACCATGACGACAGTCTCCTCGATCCGACCCATGACGTCAGTCCCCTCGATCCGAACCATGACGACAGTCTCCTCGATCCGACCCATGACGTCAGTCCCCTCGATCCGAACCATGACGACAGTCTCCTCGATCCGACCCATGACGTCAGTCCCCTCGATCCGAACCATGACGTCAGTTCCCTCGATCCGAACCATGACGACAGTCTCCTCGATCCGACCCATGACGTCAGTCCCCTCGATCCGAACCATGACGTCAGTTCCGTCGATCCGAACCATGACGACAGTCTCCTCGATCCGACTCATGACGTCAGTCCCCTCAATCAAAACCATGACGTCATTCCCCTCGATCCGAACCATGACGTCAGTTCCCTCGATCCGAACCATGACGACAGTCTCCTCGATCCGACCCATGACGTCAGTCCCCTCGATCCGAACCATAACGTCAGTTCCCTCAATCCGAACCATAACGACAGTCTCCTCGATCCGACCCATGACGTCAGTCCCCTCGATCCGAACCATTACGACAGTCTCCTCGATCCGACCCATGACGTCAGTCCCCTCGATCCGAACCATGACGACAGTCTCCTCGATTCGACCCATGACGCCAGTCCCCTCGATCCGAACCATGAAGTCAGTTCCCACGATCCGAACCATGACGACAGTCTCCTCGATCCGACCCATGACGACAGTCCCCTCGATCCGACCCATGACGACAGTCTCCTCGATCCGACCCATGACGACAGTCCCCTCGATCCGACCCATGACGTCAGTCCCCTCAATCCGAACCATGATGTCAGTTACCTCGATCCGAACCATTACGACAGTCTTCTCGATCCGACCCATGACGACAGTCTCCTCGATCCGACCCATGATGTCAGTCCCCTCGATCCGACCCATGACGACAGTCCCCTCGATCAGACCCATGACGACAGTCTCCTCGATCCGACCCATGACGACAGTCCCCTCGATCCGACCCATGACGACAGTCCCCTCGATCCGACCCATGACGTCAGTCCCCTCAATCTGAACCATGATGTCAGTTCCCTCGATCCGAACCATTACGACAGTCTTCTCGATCCGACCCATGACGACAGTCTCCTCGATCCGACCCATGATGTTAGTCCCCTCGATCCGACCCATGACGACAGTCCCCTCGATCCGACCCATGACGACAGTCCCCTCGATCAGACCCATGACGACAGTCTCCTCGATCCGACCCATGACGACAGTCCCCTCGATCCGACCCATGGCGACAGTCCCCTCGATCCGACCCATGATGTCAGTCCCCTCGATCCGACCCATGACGACAGTCTCCTCGATCCGACCCATGATGTCAGTCCCCTCGATCCGACCCATGACGACAGTCCCCTCGATCCGACCCATGACGACAGTCCCCTCGATCAGACCCATGACGACAGTCTCCTCGATCCGACCCATGACGACAGTCCCCTCGATCCGACCCATGGCGACAGTCCCCTCGATCCGACCCATGATGTCAGTCCCCTCGATCCGACCCATGACGACAGTCTCCTCGATCCGACCCATGATGTCAGTCCCCTCGATCCGACCCATGACGACAGTCCCCTCGATCCTACCCATGACGACAGTCCCCTCGATCAGACCCATGACGACAGTCCCCTCGATCAGACCCACGACGACAGTCTCCTCGATCCGACCCATGACGTCAGTTCCATCGATCCGAACCATGACGACAGTCTCCTCGATCCGACCCATGACGTCAGTCCCCTCGATCCGAACCATGACGTCAGTTCCCTCGATCCGAACCATGACGTCAGTTCCCTCGATCCGAACCATGACGTCAGTCCCTTCAATTCGAACCATGACGACAGTCCCCTCCTCAACCTACCGTTTACCGAGCATCTTGTTTATCGTCCACGTCCACATACAACTCAAATTCTTATTCTCTCGTTGTCAACTAGAACATTTTACTTACGAATATGCACTGTGCGCTTCGTATTCAAAATAATATACACGAACTGTTGTTAAATTAAAATAGTTATTGTTTTTTCACTACTCACGTGACTTCATGCTGTTCCTCCTACACAGGCACTGGCGACACCTCGCGACTGGGCGGAACACTACAACCACTGGTATTTCAAGCATAGCTTATATTACTCGACCGCGAAAAACTGCGAAACGTTCGTGCACCGTTTCTTCAGACCGATTTGGTGAAAACATGTTGCCGATATTTTGACAAATTGCGGCAAATATGTTTGCTTTCCTTGTGGTTGTATTTGCAAAGGATTGCAAATGAATAATGTATTTTCCTTGCCGTGGCGTAACAACGTCTAGGTTGTTTAGGTACATTTAGCACGGTCGGTCGAGTAAACTTAAACACTGGTGCTATTCTGGTGAGCCTCATGCGGAACATGGAATCAGCGTTGCTTGCATTCTAGTGAGAACAGTGTGTTGGTTAGTGACAGCCACTTCATGTGCTCATGTGTCTCCTTACCTCCCTGTCGTTGGTACTCTGATGCCATATATTCCATACCTCCCTGTCGCTGGTACTGTCCTGCCGTCTATTCCATGCCTCCTTGTCGCTGGTACTCTCCTGTCGTCTATTCCCTGCTTCCCTGTCGCTGGTACTGTCCTGCTGTCTATGCAATAAATCCCTGTCGCTTGTACTGTCCTGCAGTATATTCCATCCTCCGTGTCGCTGGTACTGTCATGTCTTCTAGTCCATACCTCTCTGTCCCTGGTACTGTCCTGACGTTCTATTCCACACCTTCCTGTCGCTGGTACTGTCCTGCCGTCTATTCCATGCCTCCGCCGTGTCGCTGGTACTGTCATGTCTTCTAGTCCATACCTCTCTGTCCCTGGTACTGTCCTGACGTTCTATTCCATACCCCCTGTCGCTGGTACTGTCCTGCCGTCTATTCTATGCCTCCCTGTCACTGGTACTGTCATGTCGTCTTGTCCATACCTTCCTCTCGTTGGTATTGTCCTGCGGTCGGGTCCATACCTCTTTGTCGCTGATATTGTCATGTCGTCTATTACAAGGAGTCAACTCTGTCTGGCGTTTTTTCTCTGGGCAATGTAAAAGCCTACATACACAATTTGGTACCATTGAAGTAGCTGAGAAAGATGCTATATGGAGAACGTCTAATACATGGGTTGACAAAGCTATCCACCACATATATAAAAGGACTGTCGAATTGTTGTTTGGTACTGTATGGATGGCTGAGTTGTTGCTAGGTACAGAAACGACGGCCTAGTTGGCCAAGTTTTAAGAGAGTCGGTATAACATCAAACGTAAAATACGTTTGTTTGTTAAACGCAAATAGTGACGTTTGTTAGACGTCAACCGTTTAATGTCTTGTATAGGTACTATCACAAAATGTAAGTAATGTTAGTATAATATAAATAATTTAATGAATACATTTTATTGTTTGTATGTGAAACTTTGTAAATACAATTCAATTAGTTTCCTCTATAAATAATAATTATTACTCATCTTTTTAATCATTGCAACGCAGCGCATTAAATAGTATTAAGCTATGATAGTTAAACAGGCGTCACTCTTTGAGTGAACAATTCATCCGGACATATCTGGGTGTATGTCTGTATGGATTGTCTTGTCCCTAAATGAGTGCCCGTGCTGCTTTCTGGCTGATCATTTAACTGATATCCAGTCGGTTCTCCGGTTGTCTGGCTGGCTTGGTGTCGAGCTGGTGGATTGGTTGCCTGGCTGAGTATCAGGTTTGATGGTAGGCTGGCTGGAATCTTTGTCTGTCTGACTGGCTGTTGTGGTGTCAGGCTCACTGGACGCGAAGGTGACTCATGAAAGACTTCATCATTGTCTAGTTATCTTCATCCTGTAGAATTGTGTAACAGCAGCACGTGAGCATGACCTCTAAAATACGTTGTAATCAGCAGCTGAACTTTTAATGAAATATGATCCACCCTATTTTCAAAATACGCCCTTTGTAAAATATCATCCACCTGATTTACGACATAGACCCATTATATATCGTCTTCGGCAGATGCCCATATGAGTAGATAGACCTGTCGTATGACATTTGAAGCAACAGAACCGTCCAAATTACGTGACATTTGATATGGCAGCGCTCATTGAATGTTTAATAGCTACTCATTTCGCCAACCGGTAACTGGGCGACCCCAAACTTTTGACATTTATACTCATTGTTAGTTTTCTGAATGGTAATTTGTTAAACAGACGCATGTGCATCGTTCCGAGTTGTCAATCAAAGTGGACGTCGTCAGAACAAGATATTGCCTGGATAATTCCCTTTAAATCTACGTCTTGTGGTCATCGCAATGTATTAGTAACCCAAATAGCGTAAATACCACGGAATGTGTATGCCTGTATTGGACGTCTATATACAGTAATTGTCTTTCGGTTTCAGTCGCTGACGATGACTGCACAACGCTTTGATGTGGCGTTCTCCTGCAAAGATGATACAACGGTGGATCTGATGGCACTCGTTTAATATGAATTAGTAAACTCACTTTCATAGTCCTTGTCAGACACGTCGAATGAATAAAATATGAATTATTGTTGTTATATGATATAATTATCGTTCTTTGCTATGCAAGCATGTGTGCGACAAATAGCTGTTACACGGCAAGACGTACTACTTGGCTTGTCTCCTGCATCTTTCGAATATCCCCAGGCAGCTCAGATCATCCATTTCACAACAACTTATTGTTCCTAAAACTAAATTTACGTGCTTTCTCTGTCGCTGCGCCTAGTGTCTGGAATGAACTTCCCATCAATATGAAAACATTTGAACGTATAATTATCTTCCAAAAAAAAAACTCAAAATATATTTATTCCAAATTGCACTTCCACTATAAATCTTCCGTTTTCCCTCTTCCTGATAATGACTTTTGCGCGTTCCTGTATAAGATTATACTTAATAATTGTGTTATGTTGCGTCTCTGAGCTCAAATTCCTGAGTAAATAGGCGCAACAGAAGTAACTTATTATTACTATTATTATTCGTGCACACACCTCACTACGCACATATTCGTGCACACACCTCACTACGCACATATTCGTGCACACACGTCTCTACGCACTTTTTGTTGGTGCACACACGTCTGTATGCACATGTTTGTGCACACATGTCTGTATGCACATATTGGTGCACACACGTCTCTATGCACATATTGGTGCAAACATATCTCTACTAACATGTTGGTGATCACACGTTGCTACGCTCATGTTGGTGCACACACGTGATTGTTGATTCTGTATAGTAACAACACATTGTGTTGATTTAGGAATACGTAGTGATCAAAAACCGAGCCGCATTCGCCAATCCATTTCGAGGCAGCAGTCTGTTTCCATTTCATCAGAAAGGAACTGTTTGTTCCTCCGTTAATTGTGGGTGCACCATTCTCTATGAAGTGTCCAAAGACAATTTAGGATTCACAATACCCACGACCCTGTTCCTCTCTTGTTTATTCCTGCAATTGCTGCGTCTTTTTTTTTTTGAGAATTGCAGACTTAGTAACACGATGCACGAAGTGTCCTTTCGTCGAGTGGAAGACACTTATCAACCATTGGCTCTCCGTTGATGTTCCGAAACGAGAGAGTATCCCTTCTTCGTTAGGGGGTTGCATGCCAGTTGCCCTTCGCCTTTGCCTTGGGTGGCGGGTGCTTGCAATGGCAGACCACCAATAGCCCTTCTCTCGGCTGAGTGCACGGTATCTGTGCGGTGGCACATCAGACACGGCTGACCGCCCACCAAAGGCTGTCCACCCACAAACGGCTGGCCCTGCTGGCTGGCCCTACAGGTTGAGTCTGTCGGAGCCGGCACCAGGCTCGGGCCATCCCGGCATCTTTGTGATATCGGTCTCCGTGCCTGTGATGTCCCCGTAGCGGCGACCTTCTCTCACAGGTTGCGCGCGCTCTCCGTCACTTCCTCTATGGTGTCCTTCTGGGAACGCAGCTTCGACAGTAATTAGGCAATGGCTCTCGTGGGCGCCGCAGAATTTCCCGCTTCGTTTGATTGGAATGCAAATCTAATCAAGTTAACGCACCTCGGGTTTAAGGGGGACAGATTGGGTATTCACTAACATTACATATGGTAATACTTTGAAGATGGAAGACTCACTCAAATCTGCAAATAACGATACCATCCTTAGCTGAACCTGGATGCGAATATTATCTCCGTTCTTATAAGAAACCCCGATATCTGCTACTTACGTTGCTAACCAAATAACGTGAATATCAGACTAAAAAGATAAAGGTACGTTCTTATATAGCGCGATATCCAGTCATTGCATATTGCAAAGACATTGCATTTCATAAAATTTCAAACGTACGTGGATACATTCAATACACGTTTACATAAAATAAGATAAATTGTTAATATTGGGGTTGATTTCGTTGTTCATATCACCGTGAAAACAAAATGTGCTGAGTAAAGTTTCCGTGAATGAGTCGGTGTGGTCCGTGTCTTTTAAAAAATTATGTTTGTAAATGAAATCCATTGTCCATAGCACTTGCATAGCGTTAAATACAAACATACATTTAGCCGCGACATGAGATACATGCATCAACCATATGGTTTACACCTGATTATATTAGTTGATTTAAACATCGGTGGTGTTATCTGACAGTAACAGTCGTACCACATGGTTTGCACTTGACTATATTAGTGGAGTCAACGATCAGTGGCGTCACATCCATCGCGTAATTTTTTTAAAGAAAATAAATCACAAGCGATGTGTCCACCAGTTTTCGTTAACAATGTTGATTGTTGTGATTAAATGATGATATGAAGATATGATGATATATTACAGAGTGGTCATTATGTACATTACATTGTCCTACACTTTATAAAGGTTGCACATCATTTATCATTATTTATAATAGTTAATGCAAAACAGGAACATTGCTACACCTACACCTACACATTGCTACACATACACCTACACATTGCTACACCTACACCTACACATTGCTACACCTACACAGGATTCATTTTTCTGTTTGGAAATGTGTTGTATCAGTCAGTTGTGTCGACGTTTCTTGCGTACCCTAATGTTAAAAAATAATAAAATACAACAATTTTAATTGCATCCACGTGGACTCGTGCAAATATCAACGATACACTCTAAATTACAGCAACGACGTACGTTGTTGGTGGCGTGTACCTTTAATGGCGCGTCTTTGACAGGCACAGTTGAGGGTGCCTCCTCAATTTGATTTTTTTGCTGGTCTTATTTAGAATTCGTGTTGTGAAATGTCAAACCTACCTAGTGTCGACTGCAACATGTTAGCTCGTTTGTGCAACTTTTATATGTAGTTTTTGTGTGTGAAAGTAACAGACTATTAAATTACTTATTGTTTGGTCAAACCTTAAGTGAAGTGAAAATGGAAACGCTGAAAACTCACGAATTTCACCCTTGGTGACATTTCGTTACTTTGTCGTGTGATCGGCGACAGGACGGAAGTCACAACTTTGATCGACATTGACCCGCAAAGTGTTTTCCATTTTAGATGTCCAGTGTTTTAAGCCTTACCAATCTAACGATTAAAGTTTATTCTTTGGTTGACTTGAGCAAAAATACAAACTTGTTATTACATTACCTGCTGGTTATTCTTAAGCTATACACAAACTATATATATTTGGACATCAACGAACCGGATTCGCGATAGGCCAAAACAGTTGAGGAGTTTTAAGTCCATTAATGAAATGTGACTACGTACGAACGTTCCGAGTTGGTCGCCAGATGTCGCCACTTTCCGACACAAATCTGTTCGATTTTGTGACAGACCGAATCATGACCATTGCATTGACGCAACTCGTCAAGTAACTGTATTTTAGAGACACGATAAGGTAAAATATCCCGTGGACGAAGAAACAAATTATTGGCCGTCTCTGGCAATGGGTATACAGGAAAGAAGTTGGAATTATATGCTAATCGGATGAAAATATAACAGTTCCTTGTATACGACGTTTGTGTTTTGGGAGTAAAATGCCCAACAGATGGTGGGGGGGGGACAAATGTATAATCTGCCGTTGACACAGTTGTGGTATCTACAGTAAAAACTGCAGTCGTAACTGCAATGACAGTAGCGCCGTTCAGACAATCCTGCTTAGCACCCCGAACGAGGACACGATTAATTGATAACAAGGGTCGGCGGTGTTTTCGAACGTTGTCGTTTTATGTGATCACTAGACTTGCATAAACCTTTTACGTTACTCTGGGGGTCATTTAATCCGTCCTTAAAATCACTTAGCCAAAATTGTCTAAACTTAAAAAGTTCTAGTTCCAACAATTGTCTTAACACTGGGAGCAGAAAGTATATTAGAATTAGATGATCGAAGCTGTATGTGCTGTCTTGCAGGAGTGAACAGTAAATGTAAGTATACTCGTTTCTTGGATGAAATGCTTTAATAGATACCTGCACAGATCTTTAAAATAATGCGATATCGGACAGGGAGCCAGTGCAATGATTTAAGTAGTGGTGTTGAGTGAGATAAACGAGGATACAGGTTAACTACCCTTGCCAAAGAATTTTCCACACGTTAAAGTTTCAAGATGTCCTTGAGAGCAATATTATGATAAAGGGAATTGCAATGATCAAGTCTACTGCTGACAAGATCAGTTGCAATAGTTGTGATAACAGCAAAATATATATACTGGCGAATAAGACGACCGTCACGAATATGTTAAAAGCAGCAACGACAAGTTTGTGAAATACGCTGTCTAAAATTTAAATTATTATCAAAGGTGACTCCTAAATTTCGTGCTGAGACGGCCGGTGTAAAATTCTGGTTCAGCATATGTGTTTGGAAAAACAATTAACACGCTGCGTTTACGTACCAATAATAAAAACTCTGTTTTATTTGTATTTAGATTTAATTTGCTGTTAATCACCCAATAGAATACATCCTGGAGTCAGCCCTTAGTTGGTTTAAGGAACAATGTGTATCCGGAGTATCCAAGAAAAGGTAAATATGTGTATCATCTACATACATATGGTGGTCTAAGTTATGTGTTTGAGTAACTGAGCTGAGTAAAGAGCAAAAAGTAATGATCCAAGAAGAGATTATATCGTAGTTGCCGTATAACTTACGATTCTACCAGAGCGGTAGCGCTTTTTACTTTTACGATCAACCAAAGCACATAGTACAATGATTTAACAAGATTTAAACTACATGTTCCGGGTGGCAAGAGGAAAAAGAAGTCATTGGCTTACCGAGAGCCCGAATACCAAATATATGTCAATTTTATCTTTAAATGTAATCACCCTGCTAGCATTATCACAACAAGTAGGTATTCACCCTGCTAACTTTATAACACCGAGTAGGTATTCACCCTGCTAGCTTTATTACAACGAGTAGGTATTCACCCTGCTAGCTTTATTACAACGAGTAGGTATTCACTCTGTTAGCTTTATTACAACCAGTAGGTATTCAACCTGCTAGCTTTATCACAACCAGTAGGTATTCAACCTGCTAGCTTTATCACAACCAGTAGGTATTCACCCTGCTAGCTTTATTACAACGAGTAGGTATTCACCCTGCTAGCTTTATTACAACGAGTAGGTATTCACTCTGTTAGCTTTATTACAACCAGTAGGTATTCAACCTGCTAGCTTTATCACAACCAGTAGGTATTCAACCTGCTAGCTTTATCACAACCAGTAGGTATTCACCCTGCTAGCTTTATCACAGCGAGTAGGTATTCAACCTGCTAGCTTTATTACAACCAGTACGTATTCACCCTGTTAGCTTTATTATAACAAGTAGGTATTCACCCTGCTCGCTTTATCACAGCGAGTAGGTATCCACCCTGCTAGTTTTATCACAACCAGTAGGTATTCACCCTGATAGCTTTATCACAACCAGTAGGTATTCACCCTGCTAGCTTTAATACAACGAGTAGGTGTTCACCATGCTAGCATTATAACAACGAGTAGGTATTCACCCTGCTAGCTTTCTCACAACCAGTAGGTACTCACCCTGCTAGCTTTATCACAACGATTATGTATTCCCCCTGCTAGCATTATTACAATCAGACGGTATTCACCCTGCTAGCTTTATCACAACCAGTAGGTATTCACCCTGCTAGCATTATCGCAACCAGTAGGTATTCACCCTGCTAGCTTTATCACAACGAGTAGGCATTCACCCTGTTAGCATTACCACAACCAGTAGTTATTCACTTTGCTAGCGTTACTACAACCAGTAGGTATTTACCCTGCTAGCTCTATCACAACGAGTAGGTATTCACCCTGCTAGCTTTATCACAACGAATAGGTATTCACCCTGCTAGCATTATTATAACCAGTAGGTATTCACCCTGCTAGCTTTATCACAACGATTAGTTATTCACCCTGCTAGATTTATAACAACGAGTAGGTATTAACCCTGCTAGCTTTATCACAACGATTAGGTATTCACCCTGCTAGCATTATTACAATCAGAAGGTATTCACCCTGCTAGCTTTATCACAACCAGTAGGTATTCACCCTGCTAGCATTATTACAACGAGTAGGTATTCACCCTGCTTGCTTTATCACAACGAGTAGGTATTCACCCTGCTGGCATGTCTACAA
Organism: Lamellibrachia columna; assembly: GCA_963662155.1. NCBI lineage: Eukaryota > Metazoa > Annelida > Polychaeta > Sabellida > Siboglinidae > Lamellibrachia > Lamellibrachia columna. The sequence continues at coordinate 59,915,918 of OY759263.1, forward strand.
ACAGTAGGTATTCGCCCTGCTGGCTTTATCACAACGAGTAGATATTCGCCCGGCTGGCATTGTCACAAATAGTAGATATTCACCCTGCTGGCATTATCACAACCAATAGGTATTCACCCTGTTGGCATTATCACAACCAGTAGCTATTTATCCTGTTGGCATTATTACAAACAGTAGGTATTCACCCTGCTGGCATTATCACGGTCAGTAGCTATTTACACTGCTGGCATTATTACAAACAGTACGTTTTCACCCTGCTGGCATTATCACAGTCAGTAGCTATTTTTCCTTTTGGCATTATCACAACCAGTAGCTATTTACCTGCTGGCATTATCACAACCAGCAGGTATTTACCCTGCTGGCATTATCACAATCAGTAGGAGTACGTTTTCTTATGCAATCAGTACGTGCGGAACGCACCAAATTTTTTAGTAGCCAGTATGCCGTTTAGAGAGTTGCAAGAAATCAAACCTCTTCAGGCAAATCAATTGTTGTGCCATTGTATGAGATGTAGCGATACCAATAAGACGTCAATCAGTAGAACGATCATGGGCACTCATAGAGAACATGTACTCGACGACCAAGCGATAAGGCGATCCAATCAGATTTAACAAGGCTAATAGTTTATCTATGTAAACACGAACTGTGCATAGCTCATAAATACAACAATATAATCAGATAACATTCAAAGCCACGTCAATCTTAGGTATATACTTATACATGTATAATACTATGAATAACTGTTATATAATTGGACTTCACGAACTTGTATGACTAAATGTGTTTTGCTATATTTAACTTTGCACCGATTTTTTCGCCTGGGGCTATAGAGTAAAGAATGATTACACACAGCAACAATCATTTTAAAGAGAAGTGACTATTTAACCTTGCAATGTAATCTTACTCAACACATCACCGGACACTACAGTGTGTTCTGCAAGAAACGCTAATTTAATTGCAGTAAGTGATAATTACAGTAAGGGATAACTTTGTCAGATGGCAGCGTCAATATTGACAACAACAAAACGTACCCATGTTCAATACATTTACATAATTGCCAATATTGTTTTTGCCAACTAACCAATTGGTCTATGATCGGTATTACCGTAAAATCGTGTTACGCGACATAAACTATACAGATTATTTCCACAATCAATATGTGTTTTAATGAGCAAAAATGTCTTTCATAATTTTACCGGTATGACTATGAAAACCAACGTAGCTGTTTACTACTTTTGTACACAGCTTTTGTGTAATTTCCATATACAATTTTTTTACAAAGTTGATCGCGATCAGGCTTTTACAGCATCACAAGCCTTGCAAAAAAATTACGCTTCTTCTGCATGAGATATAAACATGATATTAGGAACATATATTCACGTTAAACAGGTAATTAGGAAGTTTTATTTATTTTAAAGATGTTGAGAGATGAGATGAGAGAGAGAGAGAGAGAGAGAGAGAGAGAGAGAGAGAGAGAGAGAGAGAGAGAGAGAGAGAGAGAGAGAGAGAGAGAGAGAGAGAGAGAGAGAGAGAGAGAGAGAGAGAGAGAGAGAGAGAGAGAGAGAGAGAGAGAGAGAGAGAGAGAGAGAGAGAGAGAGAGAGAGAGAGAGAGAGAGAGAGAGAGAGAGATAGAGAGAGAGAGACGCCGAGGGAGAGAGGGGGAGGGAGGGAGAAATGAGAGAGAGGGGTGAGAGTGAGTGACAGCTGAGTGGCAGCTGCAGCGGGAATATATAATCGGTGTGTGCCTACCGAAACAATAGATAGTTATTCAGATAATAATGAACATTAATTCAGTTGTGATAGTCAGGTGTTGCTAAACGTTTATGAACCTTCGTGTTTCTCTCGGACCCCAGCTTTGTGATTATAAATACTGTTGTCTCTCCTGCTAGGCTTCAGTATCATTGCAATACATTTTACGTAAATTATTATCATATTATAAGTATGCCTTTTATTTACATCTAACGGCAACTTACTAATTACTTCATACGAACGAATGTCGCCGTCGTGTCAAATGTCACCATCGTGTCAAATGTCACCATCGTGTCAAATTTCACCATTGTGTCAAATGTCACCATCGTGTCAAAGTCGAGGAGTGTTGTTTCTAGGTGGTAATGCGGTGTCTTATTAGAACATAGCAATGAGTATAAAACTATTAATTAATTGCTTAGTATAATGTACCCGTATGCGTCAGTTTTTGTAAAGATTCATTTTTATAAATAAAATGACCATCCAACCGTGAAGATCTTGTAGCGTGAATTCTATCTTCCGTTTTCTTGGTTCTTTTTCTGATCTCCTTATTAGTTTACACGGATCCTTAACGAGAACCACCACATGCATAACATTAAGCTCCGTTGACAACTACTCATGTCACCCAGTTGTAAACCTATCCTGTTTGAGGCATTCCTTGTTTCATGTAACAAATCCCTTAATTACCCTCTTTAACATAAACATCCGGCGTATGCCGCATTATGTTTTGTCGTAGTTCTAGAGCCACAACACCTACGTCAGTTTACCACATATGGGGCCGCAATTACGCACACTACACGAGAACATTACAAATCGACCAATTTATTAGAATAATCACAATACAATTTAACTACTGATTACTCGCTGTAACGAACACGTAGGGACTCGGTCAAACTGTTCCACATATCCGATGTTCCTATATGGGTACATCAAATTGTGCAGGCCAGAACGGGCATTTAAAAAGGTGTGTCTTGTACACGGATGTTCCTTGCACAGGGAAAGTCCACTGTGTGTGGGATGAGTCGCACGTACGCGTCACGACGACCTAACCAGGGCGCGCGTCTGTGGCCCACCTAACACGACTGTATACACACGAGGCAGTCCAATGCCGACGACGACTCGGGCGCTGTATCGGCAGCGCTCACTTCTACGAATAAACACAACGCGTGCGTGGTCATGCGTGACGACTGCGCATTCATATGCTAATGCCACTCTGCAGGCAGAACTGGGCCGCGTCTCGCGGGCGGGGTGGACGGACGGCGACGCGGAGCGTCTTGTCGCGTGCAGTGACGTAGCCTCGTGACTACATAGACACACCGCGACCGGATATCACGATACATGTACACAACTATCTATGTACGCCTGCTATTAATCACTGAGATACGGCAACACGGCGTGCACGGCTGTTGACTCGCACACAACGTTTATTCAGATCGTGGATATTTACGAGACGACTGATCGACGATGTCGTCCCCAGAGAACCTCTCCCCGAGAACTCCTCAGGTGGGTGGAACTGTTTGATTTACTCAGTTGCTGGTCAGACCGTGACGGGTGTGGTTACCGCTGCGCCAACGACGCAAGTGGCTGACCTCGTTATTGTGGCCGACCAGGCTACGAGTCTAGTGCCTCACGGATTACGGTATTGATTTAATGATAGCGTGCCCGTGTGCTCGTCTCGTGTGTGTGTGTGTGTGTGTGTGTGTGTGTGTGTGTGTGTGTGTGTGTGTGTGTGTGTGTGTGTGTGTGTGTGTGTGTGTGTGTGTGTGTGTGTGTGTGTGTGTGTGTGTGTGTGTGTGTGTGTGTGTGTGTGTGTGTGTGTGTGTGTGTGTGTGTGTGTGTGTGTGTGTGTGTGTGTGTGTGTGTGTGTGTGTGTGTGTGTGTGAGGTATTGTTGTTAAATGTGTTGATAATCATCTGTTTTTATGGCATGATGAATATATATATATATATATATATATATATATATATATATATATATATATATATATATATATATATATATATATATATATATATATATATTATCTTTTGTCTTTGGAATATATTACTGTTTACCATTAAAGATTCACAGCGATATACCGAGATTCACAGCGATATAATGTATTAACCACTATTATTTAGGATTAGGATAGTGATAATCATGCTATTGTTCTGTGCAATTTCGAATAGTTCCTACTATTATATCTGTTTTCCTTGGCAACAGCAGCACGGTCCTGGTAGCGTAACGTGATAGAACTGCATGACACTGAGGCCTTCCCATGGAATCCTTCCTTGATGCGTTTGAATAAACTGGTCTGCACTGAGCGATAATAAGTTTTGGATATCGCACTATGTAGAACCAGTACGATTACTAATGCGATACTGTATATCTACAATAGTAGCAGATGATGAAACTTTAGTGTGTCTTTGCGTGGTTATATTTATGTCACGGGTAATGTTCCCAAATCAAACTTCTCCAAATACTACTCAAAATCTACGTGAGTGCATAAATGAAGCAAACAATTAATTCCCATCTGTACTGTTACATCCGAGCAGTTGCTTGAAGAAAAGATTGGCTGCATCCTATTGAATTTTTTTATATATTTGTTGCTTCTGATTCGAAAACTATCTTATTAAAAAAATCGACTGATTACTTGTGTTGCCACTATTTTAACATGGTTTAACGAGATTGCCATCCGCAACTACATGTTCCAGATGGCAAGTGGACAAGGAAGCCATTCGCTTATCGAGTATTGGTCCAGTATAGGTCGTAATACTGATCCCTGTGGCACCCCACTCAAAACAGATTTCCGGTTTGAAATATCACCATCTACTACTACTTTCTGTCTTCTACCTACAAAAGTGCAAGCCTCTTTTCTATCCAGTTGATTACAACATTGCCTATGCCACTTTTTGTTTAAGTAACTATCTTTGATGTGACACTTTATTGAAAGCTTTCTGAAAACCTAAGTAGACAACATTCACTGGTGACCCGTCATCTACCCACTTTGTAATTTCTTCCAAAAACATAAGATATTGGTTAAACATGACCTTGGCTTTAGGAAACCATGTTGGTATGTATTTATTAATTTATTTTTTTAAAGTAATTCTGTGTGTGTGTGTGTGTGTGTGTGTGTGTGTGTGTGTGCGTGCGTGTGTGCGCGCGCACGGGCATGCTGTACGGAGAAAGCCTGTTGTTTACAGGGTTGAATTGTATAATGGTGATCGTAAACGGGACTATAAATGATTCATTATAATAATAATGAGTATCCATCCTATCCAGACATTTATGTCAAGTGGGTATACAATATATCCAGACAATATATTATATTTCCCATTCAGGCGTATGGTGTTATATCCATTAGAAACTGTACAGCAAACACAGTAGCATGTACACGTGTCACGTGTAATCATAACACTTAATGATATTCATAATTAACGACCTCCACATCCGCCGCCAACGCATCCAACATTATATTACTATTATTGTAGTTATAACTACACCTTTAATGAGTATTGTGTAAACTAACTGTCATGTAATTACTACTATTATGTCTACAATCCACAGTTGTGAAGAAAGTTTACAATTGGTTGTTGACATAAGATTAATTGTCGTCTTATCGTGACTCACAGACCGCACACAGCCCTGATTCGTTGTATGTCCGGAGTAAATACTACTGAATTATGCATAGCTTGAAACTTCCAAATAACCCGACATCCGCCATTGTAAATGTGTCGGTAATGCGAAATGTCTTCATAAATACTGTACATGTTCGTTAATACACAGTCGGTGTAGTCGATGTCCACGTCGTCTCTGTCATTAGTATACAGCACACGAGCTATTGTAGAGGTTGTGAGGGCTGACGGTAAAGCGATGCCAGCAGCAGCAGCAGCAGCAGCAGCAGCAGCAGCAGCAGCAGCAGCAGCAGCAGCAGCAGCAGCAGCAGCAGCAGCAGCAGCAGCAGCAGCAGCAGCAGCAGCAGCAGCAGCAGCAGCAGCAGCAGCAGCAGCAGCAGCAGCAGCAGCAGCAGCAGCAGCAGCAGCAGCAGCAGCAGCAGCAGCAGCAGCAGCAGCAGCAGCAATGATGCCAACATCAAATTGTGTGCACCATCGTCTAAAATATTTCCTCCTACTGTATCACTTAACACGATTAAACTATGCTAAAACGACATTGGCAGCCATAGTAAAGTCATTAATGATAAACCTTTCTATGTGATGGCCTTGTGGACTACCATGTCAAGCATTCACACACGCATCCACCCCCACACACACACATACACACACGCGCGCGAGCGCGCACACACGCACGTACTCACTCACTCACTCCGTCCCCCCCTCTCTATCTCTCACTCTCACTGGCACTAGACCTGATCACGACTTTATTTAATTTTATAATCTTCTACTTTTTATTTGTGATTAACACAAAACCAAATTTTTATTTCTTTAATTGTGTGCACGCAATTCAATGCCCAACATTGAATACTCTCTTTTTCATTTATTTATATGCAATTTAATGCTGTATTAGTTCATTGCTTTTGAGTATTTATCCATTTTACTGTATATAATTATATTTACCATGTACGCCTACATATGTACTATTATATTTACCATGTACGCCTACACATGTACTATTATATTTACCATGTACGCCTACACATGTACTATTATATTTACCATGTACGCCTACATATGTACTATTATATTTACCATGTACGCCTACACATGTACTATTATATTTACCATGTACTCCTACACATGTACTATTCAGGTTTTATGGCTGCAAAGCATAATACAACTTTTAAACTATTATTACACTATTTCGCTCTCTCTATCGCTGTGTCCCTCTGTCTCTCTGACCCTCACAAGCGACAATTGTTTTAATGAACATCTTTAAAATAAATGTAACTTCCCAGTTATCTGCTTAACTTGAATATTTCATCCGAATATCATGTTTATATCGCATGCAGAAGGAGTTTAATTCTACTGGTGTTAATAGCAACCACGTGATGCTGCGAAAGCCTGATATCGCTCAACTAAGTCCACAAGCAAATTGTGTGTCCAGTCAACAGTGGAGCCATTATGGCAGAGGGCTGTATTTACGTAGTTTGTACCGTTAAGTTAGTACGCAATATACGACTTGTTGGACGCATTATCGTACTAAAGTAATATACAATTAAAATACGTATAATAATGCATTGATACAGAAAATGTATTAACTTTGTTATTCTTCAAAAAAAAATTCTCTACGATAAAGGAAAATTAAACTGAATACGAATACTTTTTAATATTGAAAGGAAATAATTATGGGTCAATGGCTACAGTTACCCGATTATTTTGCATATACTTTGGTTTAAACGTCATCATTTGTCACGCTACTGTTTATTCGCGTACCCATAGTATACTATTGTGCATTTGTGGCAGTACATTAATACATTTAGCTTGGTACTGTCAGGGTTGTTAATTTAAGATCGTTCAAACAAATACGCATGTGACAGCTAATCCCAGTTATAGCTATTTTATATTACAGCGATTTTAGTGTATGCAGCGATTTTAGGGTAGCTAATTAGTGAATAAAACAATTAATCTAAATGCGTTGGCTAATTTCATTACCTTCGTTAATAATGAGGCTTCAATTATTAAATGAAATTGTAATTAATACATGGTTTAATACAGTATTCAACAAGCATCAGTAATTGACATTTGTTTCACTTACTGTTTAGCTATTGAAATGCTTTGTATTTCAAATAGACCTGCTGTTACGAAGCCATTATTATACACATATTATTATGGGCTGCACTGAATTTATGATTGAATTATACCTACTAAAATTTCCGTTACTTAAAATTATCCCGTTACCCCCCGAAAAAGGCCAAATTACCCCCGGGAGGTAATTACCCCCAGGTTAAATACTGCTGTATCTAACCGAAAGGTTCACAAAGTCAAACAAAATGGCTTCCATTTATTATTCTTAGCACATACAATGATTTGCTTATAGGTCCACAATGGGCCACAACACATACCGTACAAATATAACGCAACACATCATGAACTACTCTATACGCGTCTGTGTGTTATTAAATAAAAACATAAAGAAAAATGTTACTTGTTATGCGTATGCAAAATGAATGTGATTTGTGAAATGGTGATAATTGAAAGATGGAAGTTATGAAGCTGTCTTAGCTCATTAAAAATGTAATGTGATGCTGTGGCTCTATGTCTGAGAACTACATAATTTTTCCAACTGCTGTTTATTCTAAGGAACATTGTAATTTTTCAACATGTAACGTCAAAGGTCCACGATGTCATATACATGTTGGTGGGCTTTAAGCCCGAATAAATATTAAATTAATAAATTTACGCGAAAATCAGAATTAATAATAGCAAGTGTGTTTCCACTGTCTGTTCTCTCGGATAAGGTAAGCATTTGAACTGCAATGTTATATATTAATAATTATGCCCATTCGACGCGTTACCCGTCAGCCATGCATTTACTTTGGCATTCTAAGCGCCCGGTGCATATCTTGCTACGCACGAGATAAAAACAAGCCAAGAACGTTATGTAGACTAGTTTTTCTACCGCGATTTCTCACTCTCGAAGCACGCAATGAATTCGGTTCCACGTGACAGGCTACACGGTCGTCGGCTGTGCTGACTTGCGGCTGTCGAACGCCACTGGACCGAGGCGTTGGCTCGGGTTCCTAAATTCCATTCCACAGACGAGCACTATGTTTTTAGAGAACACCAAATTTAAGGGGCCGTGCAACTATTACGTAACACAAACCAAGACTATTTGAAGAAAGACATTAGTGGCAGAGAATTGAGTATCGTGGAATAATGAAGCTCCCCGGGAGTCACGGTGCAGCGATCCAAGCCGGACAAAGCAAGTGGTAATGTTAAATATTAAACTAGCTTGCTCGTAAAGTCTATGTATGTAACACAGATGTCGTCTATAAAATAAAATCAATATACTTATTTCACAGTTAATCCACAAATACACGTAAAATACGACAATCACTTTTATAATCCGTGGAAAACATCACGGTAGTGCCCAACGCACAAAGGAAACACATTATTCCTACAAAAGCAGTGTTCACTTGCTAGGCAAGTTACACGAAACAGCCCATCATCCCACCAAAAACGTATGCCTGATGTAATATGAACATATCAAATTTTAATACCCCTTTTACATTTATTGTAAACAATATAACTTTGCACAAGTCGTTGACCTGTAGTTCTGGTTGTGGCCCCTGTTTTGATGTAGACATTAGGTTTACCAAAGACTTAAGTCACATTAGTGTTAGCAGGCTTGTCTATTAAAACGATTGACATAACACAGTTATTTGGACATCATCTGCAACCAAAAGCTGGTTCGTATTGGCTACGCTTGTTCAAACTGGTTCGACAACACGCTCCGGATTCGCCAGTATCAATTAGCTGCTGAATGCAGGGTCGGCTACGAGGAACAAACAACGATACGTCGAACGGAATGAGTTGTCTGGCTCTTGCAATTTTGACGTCGTTGCTGAGTTTTGTCACGCGACGAAGAAAAGTTAATATTATTGTCGGCCGTCTTGCGACGTCTACCGCCCGTGGCTGCGTCGAGTAGCAGCTATTCAGCCGTTGAGTAGTGTAACCCATTCGGCTGAGATTCAGATTACGCTAACAACCGCTCACAGTTGAAGAAGACAGAACGGTCCTTTGTGGGTTTTTATCAATGACAATGATTCTTCGCATCGTCGCAACGATGTGCCTGCCTAGTGGGGACATTATATTCTGAAGGGTTATCAGTCCAAACTTATCACCAACTGGGGTTAAGATTTGTACCATATAAGTATGGGGGGGGGGGGGGCGAACTAGCCGACGTTGGTGATAGTAATCAGACACTGTATTGTCACTGTGACTAAGAAGGAAAAAAAAATTGTTTTGCTACAGATGTTGCTTCAAGAAAAGAGGCAAAAATGTAACGTGATGTCATTAAAACATGGCTTTTTCAAATGAAAGGCTGACACTGTGGGCCACACTAATGTTGATGGATGTTTTGGTATCAACAATCTAGTTTCAAGTCTATTACCGCTGTCTACGTAGGAGCTGTTTTATTGCAGCATCTGTCCGCGAATCATTTCCTTTTTGACACGGTCCCGAAAGACAAGGTCCGCGTGAGGAGTGTCAATGTGACGCGTGTTACGGTGTCGCAGACATGGCGGCGACGTGGTATGGCATTCCAAGTTACTACTCATAGTTTTGTTACGACGACCAAATGAAAGATATCGTAACATTACACGGAACGGAACACAGACTACTGAGTAATAAACATTTGAAATCAACTCTTTGACTCGATCAAATGTAGTAATTAATAGCTTGATATATACCCACGATAATTAATACACAGTTGCTTCTGCCGCTTCTGTTGCTGCTGCTGCTGCTGCTGCTGCTTCTGCTGCTGCTGCTGCTGCTTCTGCTGCTGCTGCTGCTGCTGCTGCTGCTGCTGCTGCTGCTGCTGCTGCTGCTGCTGCTGCTGCTGCTGCTGCTGCTGCTGCTGCTGCTGCTGCTGCTGCTGCTGCTGCTGCTGCTGCTGCTGCTGCTGCTGCTGCTGCTGCTGCTGCTGCTGCTGCTGCTGCTGCTGCTGCTGCTGCTGCTTTAACAGAAGTAGCCAAATTAGAGGCATTACTACATTCGCGAAAACTGAAAGAGGAATGGATATTGTGGTATAACGCTCGTACAAAAGATTACTAAGCAACATCCATTAAAATAACTGTGCACTTCCGTTGAACATTTCTCGTATGGAATTGAGAATAGCAATCTGTTGTAATCTTCTGGAAGTAACCGGATCTAACGTTCTTCTTCTCATTTGTGAAATATCGTGCAGGAATCTTAGCAACTCTGGTGGTAGACCGTCCTATTATGTGCGGCAGGTTCTGGACAATAGTTATGATGGCATAAACTATTGGAATGAATAGAACAAGTTGCAGAAACTTCTTCCTTCCCTGTATGTTGCATTTGTCTTCCCGTCACTGGTGGCGTGCAACTTTTACACGCGCCTTGATTTATGTGGTTCCGTTGTTTGGCAACAACAAACGCAGTGATTCGTTTAGACGAATGTTTACCTGACCTGATGGTAGATGATATGAACGCACTGGCCCATCCTTGCGTCATTGTGACTCGAACAATCAGACAATTGATGTACGCGCATCTTCCCGGCTCTGCCTCTTTTTGCTGGTGTCATTCGTGTGCACAAGGCAGGCGCCATGCAGTGTGCACAAGGCAGGCGCCATGCAGTGTGCACAAGGCAGGCGCCATGCAGTGTGCACAAGGCAGGCGCCATGCAGTGTGCACAAGGCAGGCGCCATGCAGTGCAGTACTTGGATGTAATGTGTGGTATTCTCATGCAATTCTTTGTGTCGTTGTTGTTGTCATTATTGTTACTGTTGTTGTTGTTGTTCGTTTAACCTGCATTTGGTGGAACTTGTGAGATAGCAGAACGACCCTTACATAGCTAATGAGTGAGTGAGCTTGAGTGTGCAACCGGATGACTGACTGACTGACTGACTGACTGACTGACTGACGGACGGACAGTCGGACGGAGTGAGTGAGGTAATGCGTGGGTGGATGGGTGGGTGGGTGGGTGGGTGGGTGTGAAGTGAGTGAGTGAGTGAGTGAGTGAGTGAGTGAGTGAGTGAGTGAGTGAGTAAATGAATGGGTGAGTTCAGGATCTACGAGCGGGCGGGTGATTGCCTGGGTGAATCAATGGCCGAATGGGTGATTGAGTGAATGAGCGACTGTCTGAATGAGTTAGTGAGTGATTGAATCATTCAGTCAGTCAGTCAGCGTGCAGGTGTAGGAAAGTGTGGGTGACATGAATTAACCTGAATTAATTTCAATGAGTGGGAACGAATTGGATAACTGCAGATGTGAATGGGTGACTAACAATCACTGTGAAACATGAGTGATATAAAGGTGGGTTAAAACTATAATTTGAACTAAGTATTACTGTCACAACTGCTTCGTCCGCGTAATGGTCTGTGGACTGACACGGTTTGATGCCTCACCTGTGTGGCAGGTGGGGTCTCTGGTGGGGGTCGAATATTACTCACATTTTAATGTACCTTAGATAACTATTATTCCTTCTCATCACTCATATTCGGACATCGTAGTCATCGTAGTCATCGTAGTCATCGTAGTCATCGTAGTCATCGTAGTCATCGTAGTCATCGTAGTCATCGTAGTCATTCTTGGCGCACAGCGGTCTGTACAAAAACACTATGTACTCAACTTCAATCACATACCTTTTTGTTATGGCTGTTATGGCTGTTATGGCTGTTATGGCTGTTATGGCTGTTATGGCTGTTATGGCTGCTGTTATGGCTGTTATGGCTGTGATGGCTGTTATGGCTGTTATGGCTGTTATGGCTGTTATGGCTGTTATGGCTGTTATGGCTGTTATGGCTGTGATGGCTGTTATGGCTGTTATGGCTGTGATGGCTGTGATGGCTGTTATGGCTGTTATGGCTGTTATGGCTGTTATGGCTGTTATGGCTGTTATGGCTGTGATGGCTGTGATGGCTGTTATGGCTGTTATGGCTGTTATGGCTGTTATGGCTGTTATGGCTGTTATGGCTGTTATGGCTGTTATGGCTGTGATGGCTGTGATGGCTGTTATGGCTGTTATGGCTGTTATGGCTGTGATGGCTGTTATGGCTGTTATGGCTGTTATGGCTGTTATGGCTGTTATGGCTGTGATGGCTGTGATGGCTGTTATGGCTGTTATGGCTGTTATGGCTGTTATGGCTGTGATGGCTGTGATGGCTGTTATGGCTGTTATGGCTGTTATGGCTGTTATGGCTGTTATGGCTGTTATGCTGTCACTCAAAACAAAAACTGCTGTAAGCCTCGTAGAAAGTGATATGTGCTACACCTATTCGATCCCTGGTGATATGTGCTACACCTATTCGATCCCTGGTGATATGTGCTACACCTATTCGATCCCTGGTGATATGTGCTACACCTATTCGATCCCTGGTGATATGTGCTACACCTATTCGATCCCTGGTGATATGTGCTACACCTATTCGATCCCTGGTGATATGTGCTACACCTATTCGATCCCTGGTTGCCGTTTTTACAAGACTCTTCTCACGGACGCCGCGTTTTGTACCCCATCAAAGGGTATTTACCCTGAGGGGAAACATAATGAGTTCGTGTAATTTTGTCGAAGCGATCATTCTCTGTCTTGAACTTGTCGAGTGTTAGCAGTTATAATATATCTTAAAATATTGGGGTTGTGCATACGGGAAATATTGGGGTTGTGCATACGGGAAATATTGGGGTTGTGCATACGGGAAATATTTGGGTTGTGCATACGGGAAATATTGGGGTTGTGCATACGGGAAATATTGGGGTTGTGCATACGGGAAATATTGGGGTTGTGCATACGGGAAATATTGGGGTTGTGCATACGGGAAATATTGGGGTTGTGCATACGGGAAATATTGGGGTTGTGCATACGGGAAATATTGGGGTTGTGCATACGGGAAATATTGGGGTTGTGCATACGGGAAATATTGGGGTTGTGCATACGGGAAATATTGGGGTTGTGCATACGGGAAATATTGGGGTTGTGCATACGGGAAATATTGGGGTTGTGCATACTGGAAATGCAAACAAAGTCAGCATGAGTCAATTTATTCATCTACTAGACGAGTTGTCCGGCGTTGCCCGAGACAAAAGGGCTGCAAGAGCTGATGACCCTTGTACTAGCCGGTCAACTGTTGATAGTGCAATCCCAATGGCAATGATAACGTCAAACTCCAAAAACCATGTACAACTGCCGGTTTCTCGAAGCGTTCGGTGTACGTTTGAGTAGACCACGTAACAATGGCAGAAACAGGCATATAGGTGCTACCGATAACCATTGTTTCCCATCGACGCAATACCCCACCTTCGGGGGAATTTCGAATATGTTTTAATGAACGCATCATCACCACTTGCCCCGGGAAGCATACAAAATGTCAACCCCATACGAAACTGACGCATATATGAAAGAAGATATAAACTGTGAGTCGCACACAACTTTATAATATAGGCCATCCCAGTTCCACGAAATAAAAGGCAAGAGCTTTTGACCCCTTTTGACCCCTTGCACTACCCAGTTAAGTTTGAGTAGGCCAGTGCCAGTGGCAATGACATCTTTGCGCCACAAACATCACGCGCAACTGCTGGTTTCGCGAAACGTTCGGTAGACGTTTGACGTTTGACGTAGATCACGTGACAAAGGTTGAAACACGCAGAGCGTTGTTAAGAATTGCGAGAAACGAGGGAAAGACAGGGAAAGTCAGGCCTGCAGAGTCATGTTTAGGACTGTTACATATGGTGCGCAGCGGGGATAAATGGACATTTACTTTAGAACTGGGAAGCTCGTCAGTCGATACCTATACGCATCTAAGCTATAGACGTATAGTCCACCCTTATCAGATATCTGTCTATTTCATGTTTTAAACGTAATCACACTACTAGCATCAACACAATCATTTGATAGTTTGTTCCATTAATTTATCACCTTCTACAATAATTACGGTGTAAGCGTACTATTCTTACGTTTACATAACGTACTATTCTTACGTTTACACAACGTACTATTCTTACGTTTACATAACGTACTATTCTTACGTTTACATAACGTACTATTCTTACGTTTACATAACGTGAACCTGCAATGCCGAGCTACCTGGACAACTACCTGGACACCCTGTTTAGAGTAAATATCGCAACGATTGTGATTTCTTAAATGTTTCGCATATTTCTGTCATGACGTTGTGGCCCGCCGGTGTATGTATGTAGCATAAACGAACAAAGGTTCTAATTCTGTTTACGTCCTGCTTCAATGTTGTGACGTCAGCACCTATGTATATTTCAAGTAAGACTAACATCACCATATATGGAATATTGCCACATAATAGGACAATCAATGGATTCATCAGGGTTTATCTCACATAATATATATTTAGTATACTATTTTTATGTTCTGACCAGCTATGCAAGACACAACTATTGGTCTTGTCTGATTTTTATGGAGGGTTTAAACGGCATCAGGCACAGTGTACTCGTTTGCCACGGTCACCGCCTGGAGATATATGTCATGTTTGCTACAGTTCGTTTGCCACGGTCACCGGCTGGAGATATATGTCATGTTTGCTACAGTTCGTTTGCCACGGTCACCGCCTGGAGATATATGTCATGTTTGCTACAGTTCGGGAGGAGTCACGGACTATTCACTTCCACTGGACCATGACGACGCACCGAGCGTTGAATTGTATCCAACAGACATTGGCTAAAACCATTCGTTACATCAGCAACGCCATATGACGTTGTCTATTCATACGTTGTTACTTATACCCGCGGGATGTCTAATTCTGGCTTAGTATCAACACGACGTTAGACGTGACGAAGGTTGATGATAATTATCTCAACAAAGTTGGAACATAGAATAACATAGGACATATTCAATCGTACCATCGACACTGTCGGTTGGATAGTCGCCAAAGGTATACAGGTAAGGCGTCGAAGTGGTTAATCAAAATCACGATGTCGTTGAATGACCACAACTCTGCCACCGTTGTTGTTATCTGCCCATTGAATTACAAACGGTATCAGTGCGTCTGGCCAGTCAATGTGGCGCAGGACACACAAGCGGTATCTAATCAGGTCCAGGTTTGATTCATTTCCATAATGTTGAACAGTTGTAGTGAACATATCAGCGCAGGTTAAACATCAACAAATTAATAGTCCTTATTTTCTATGAAGTTAGCCAACAAGATCGCCAATAAGTAAACATGTGTGATGTCTTTAGACATTTGTGTCTGTAACGTCAAACACGTCAAACGTTTCGTTAGAATAAATTATTAATAACGTTTCACGTCCGGCTTCCCTTTCCCTGCTGTGTGACAGCAAATAGCGTCGGTTTTGACAACAAATACTCCATTGTACCAAACTGTCAAAGGTATACATAGTTTGTATTGCTGCTGGTGAATGTACCAAACTGTCAAATATATACATAGTTTGTATTGCTGCTGGTGAATGTACCAAACTGTCAAATGTATACATAGTTTGTATTGCTGCTGGTGAATGTAGCAAACTATCAAATGTATACATAGTTTATATTGTTGTTGGTGATAGGCTTCAGGTGCTTAGTGGTACTATTAGCTGACCTATGTATCCCCAGGTTATACAGTTAAGCTCTCAAACTTGCTGCACTAATTTAGATTATTGTTATACTACTATTGTTATCATAATGATTTGCATTATTGCATTATTACTGTTACTATCGTTTACACATCTTTATTAAAATTACCATTGACTTTTTGGTATACGTTACAAGCATACTATGATATGTATGGTTTATTGTATGCATGCACACACCCAAGCACAACATTGTTATCTCTACATGTCGGCATGTCGCGTATTGTAAAAATTACTCTTGCTTCCAGCCTACGGACGCCACACATCCGGCCCTAGTGCAGACGCCCAGCAGCGTCTCCTCCACGTCGCCGGCGCAAACACCGAATACATATATAACGAAACATTTCTCGTTCTTGAAACGAGAGGACCACTGGGACGCGATGGACGGCTCCGCGGGCAAAACTAACAACGCCTTTGATTTGACAGTAGACGACGAGATTCGGCCTGACAACAACGCGGCTTCGCGACCTAAAAGTAAGTCCGGTGCCACGGCAACAAATGTCACACGCGCGAGCACTAACAGGACCAGTTCAACAAATGACAAACGATCGTCAAACTGCAGTAAAGAATACTGTAGAAACAGTGGACTTGAAGCTGTATGGACAACGGATGTACCGGTACACTCACTTCCGGTGCGATGGAACGCGCAGATGGTGAGCACAGAAGAAGAATCCGGCAAGGGCAACGGGAAGTGCATTATCATTTCCGCTGTCATCTTACTAGTTCTAATACTCGTCGGTTGCGGCGTGGCGGCAGCAGTCTACATCCTAAGTAAGTATACGTATTAAGTAAGTCTACATCTTAGAATTCCATCGTCAATTAATTTAGCCCATCACGGATCAGGTTCACTGATGTTCCAGTAGACTTTGATCGTTAGACCGGGTAACTTACGACAATGTGGATAACCTTGTGTCATAGTATAAAGAGACGGACCTCTTTTATCCTTTTCTCGCTGAATTTTGACCGGATCTGGTCAACAATAATTTAATGGTTTGCCCGATGATTTCACCAAGTCTAAATGACACATTTGTACCAAGGTGCTAACATGTAGTGGATACTAGAGCTAACATGTCGTAGTGGATACTAGAGCTAGCAGGTCGTAGTGGATACTAGAGCTAGCAGGTCGTAGTGGATACTAGATCTAGCAGACCGTAGTGGATGCTAGAGCTAGCATGTCGTAGTGGATACTAGAGCTAGCAGACCGTAGTGGATGCTAGAGCTAGCATGTCGTAGTGGATACTAGAGCTAGCAGACCGTAGTGGATGCTAGATCTAGCATGTTGTAGTGGATACTAGAGCTAGAAGACCGTAGTGGATGCTAGATCTAGCATGTCGTAGTGGATACTAGAGCTAGCAGACCGTAGTGGATACTAGAGCTAGCATGTCGTAGTGGATACTAGAGCTAGCAGACCGTAGTGGATACTAGAGCTAGCATGTCGTAGTGGATACTAGAGCTAGCAGACCGTAGTGGATGCTAGATCTAGCATGTCGTAGTGGATACTTGAGCTAGCAGACCGTAGTGGATACTAGAACTAGCATGTTGTAGTGGATACTAGAGCTAGCAGACCGTAGTGGATGCTAGATCTAGCATGTCGTAGTGGATACTTGAGCTAGCATGTCTTAATGGATACTAGATTGGTTTGGTTCTTTTCATAAATTATTCTAAAATGAGATGGGCGAAAACAAATTACTCGAGGACGGACTTTTATGTCGGATTATTATCTACGAAATTATTGTTATGTTCCTATTGTTATTATGA
The DNA here is from genome assembly GCA_963662155.1 of Lamellibrachia columna. Classification (NCBI taxonomy): domain Eukaryota; kingdom Metazoa; phylum Annelida; class Polychaeta; order Sabellida; family Siboglinidae; genus Lamellibrachia; species Lamellibrachia columna. Next base: position 59,933,632 of record OY759263.1, read on the forward strand.
TTATTATTTTTATGGTTATGATGATTATTATGGTTATTATTATCATTATTATTATTATTGTCGTCGTCTTCATCATCATCATCATCATTATTATAATTACTTGTGTCGACAACACTATTTGCAATAGATCAACGCTGCATTTGTCTGATTTGATGAATTATCTGCGATCGACAACATGCGTAAGGTTCTTATTTGTTGTCTCCAGCAGACAAATCGGAGCCGACAGGAGCAACCACCTCCACGGCGCCTGCTGCCACTGGTAGGTCCGGCTTAATGGTGGTCGATATTGCGATCTTCGGGAAGAAAGTCACAAAGTCAAGTCAACACTCATTCTAGATCAAAGCGATAGCGTCAACGTAACAGGAGTGACGTTAGCTTTGTTAGTTATGGTGACCAAACAGTATTTGTAAATGTCAATAGATGCACTACTTTTGTGTGTGTGTGTGTGTGTGTGTGTGTGTGTGTGTGTGTGTTTGTGTGTGTGTGTGTGTGTGTGTGTGTGTGTTTGTGTGTGTGTGTGTGTGTGTGTGTGTGTGTGTGTGTGTGTGTGTGTGTATGTGTGTGTGTGTGTGTGTGAGGTATTGTTGTTAAATGTGTTGATAATCATCTGTTTTTATGGCATGATGAATATATATATATATATATATATATATATATATATATATATATATATTATCTTTTGTCTTTGGAATATATTACTGTTTACCATTAAAGATTCACAGCGATATACCCGCCGTGTATTCAACAGCTTACATCTTTGTCGGGACAATCGTTCTGGATGAAGAATGGTCTGATGACCTTCTGGACAAGAATTCATCAAGATACCAGAACATCAGCAGCATATTGTCAACAGAGGTAGGAAACACTCGTCGAACAGTTTGTATGTTGTAGCGGGTCATTGCAATGTTTATTAAATAATGTATTAACCACTATTATTTAGGATTAGGATAGTGATAATCATGCTATTGTTCTGTGCAATTTCGAATAGTTCCTACTATTATATCTGTTTTCCTTGGCAACAGCAGCACGGACCTGGTAGCGTAACGTGATAGAACTGCATGACACTGAGGCCTTCCCATGGAATCCTTCCTTGATGCGTTTGAATAAACTGGTCTGCACTGAGCGATAATAAGTTTTGGATATCGCACTATGTAGAACCAGTACGATTACTAATGCGATACTGTATATCTACAATAGTAGCAGATGATGAAACTTTAGTGTGTCTTTGCGTGGTTATATTTATGTCACGGGTAATGTTCCCAAATCAAACTTCTCCAAATACTACTCAAAATCTACGTGAGTGCATAAATGAAGCAAACAATTAATTCCCATCTGTACTGTTACATCCGAGCAGTTGCTTGAAGAAAAGATTGGCTGCATCCTATTGAATTTTTTTATATATTTGTTGCTTCTGATTCGAAAACTATCTTATTAAAAAAATCGACTGATTACTTGTGTTGCCACTATTTTAACATGGTTTAACGAGATTGCCATCCGCAACTACATGTTCCAGATGGCAAGTGGACAAGGAAGCCATTCGCTTATCGAGTATTGGTCCAGTATAGGTCGTAATACTGATCCCTGTGGCACCCCACTCAAAACAGATTTCCGGTTTGAAATATCACCATCTACTACTACTTTCTGTCTTCTACCTGCAAAAGTGCAAGCCTCTTTTCTATCCAGTTGATTACAACATTGCCTATGCCACTTTTTGTTTAAGTAACTATCTTTGATGTGACACTTTATTGAAAGCTTTCTGAAAACCTAAGTAGACAACATTCACTGGTGACCCGTCATCTACCCACTTTGTAATTTCTTCCAAAAACATAAGATATTGGTTAAACATGACCTTGGCTTTAGGAACCCATGTTGGTATGTATTTATTAATTTATTTTGTTAAAGTAATTCTATCACGTGGTTTCTAATTAATGTTTCTAGCAATTTGCATAAAACTTATGCTAAGCTCACTGGCCTGTAATTGTCTTACTTTTTACTCGATCCCTTCTTAAATAGCGGCCTAATGTTTGCTTCTTTCCATTCTGAAGGAAGTATCCCTTTTGTAGTGACAAGTTAAACACTTTTGCAAGTGATGTACTGATTTGCTCTACAATTTCCTTAAGCAGTTTTGGAGGTATGCTATCAACTCCGGGTGATTTATTATCTTTCATCTTCTTAACTTTCTTTGCCATAATATCAGGAAATACAGATAACTGCCATAATTGTTTTGATTTATCGCCAGCAAATTTAGCAACAGGAACTGGTGAACTGATATCTTCTGTGGTAAAAACTGAGGTGAAACACTCAGGACCTCTGCCATTTGAAACCCGTCTGATATTATGTTTCCACTGTTGTTTTCCAGTGGTCCGACCTTATATCGAACTTACTGTTTACTCCTTACATAATCATAGACATTCTTGCTGTCATTATTATATTACCTGCATATTTTTTTTCAAAGGTTCTTTTGCATTTTCTAATTTCAGTTGCAGCTAGGTTAAGCTTAAGGTTCCTCGCCTCTTTGTAGATTGTGTAGTCTTCTACATTTCCAGTGTGTTTATATACCCTCCACAGCATCAGCTTGTGATCAATTTGTCTAACAGCCTCTTTAGACAGTTGTTTCTTCCTGGACCTTTTCCCCTTGTTTTCTTAAAGGAACAAATATATCAGCAATGCCCTCAATCTCATCTTTTGAACAGGTTCAGCATTCTGTTGCTGTCGTGTTCTTCAACAAGCCATTCCAATCTATATTCGCTAGATATGTTCTCATCTCTTTATATTTGCCTTTATTGAAGTTCCTCGTACAACACTCCTTTATTGCATTCAAATTTGATATTTTATTTCAGATCTTGGACATTTTACAAGCGTCCCATCCTAGTACGAATGTCACCGTTGAAATGCAAGGTTTTGAGTGAGTAGAACACAAGTTATCTATATAGATATCGGACTATCAGACATGTTGAATGTAACGCCGCTTTGTCTTCGCTGAATTGTCTTGGCGCTAATTCGTTTTCGCCAGGGTTTTGTCAGATACAAACAACATTACAATCCAGATAGCGCCAAGAAAGGTTTGTTATGTTTTAATGCGGAAGAAGGATATCAGCAACTTTCGTCATAAAAACCTGGAGCGATGTATACTCTTCAGGTAAACTTTACGTGTCATGTAATAGGTGACATTAGATTGGTATAGTAATGACGTGCGTTTGCATTAATGCAAAAAATATGCCGTATTAGCCCAGCTAATATATCTCAATGCAATGTTGTATTTCCAATTGGAAATAACATACAACATATGCATATATCGAAAATAAGGAAAAACATTTTCCAAAAAGGTATATGTGTAATATGTATAAAGCACATTCCCCAATAATGTATCTGTATATTTATTTTGAAATACCGAACATCATATTCTTAAGTTAAATTTATGTAGTCAAGGTTATATATTTAGAGTTGTCGTATTATCTATAACGTATTATCGTATTATCTATAACGTGAATCAACAAATAAACTAATCGATAGCGATATGAACGTATTGAACATCTTGTCGTTTTAGGAAAGGAAGCATAAAGTCCTTCTTCCGAGCTGTATTCGACACAGTGGCTGAAGTCGGCAAAGTAGTGCGTGCCATAAAAGATGGTTTAAAAAAACTTGTCGAAAGCGGAAAGTCATCATTCAATCTCAACCCAAACGACATTTCCATACAGGGTACGTGCTTAAGAGAATAATTAATCGGATTTTCTTGATCATACTGGTTGACATGCATTCAATTGTCCCATGTGTGTAGACTGTTTGTGGTGTTTCCGAGTTCTTAGCAATTAGTATGTGACCACAACATTTTCTTATCATTTCTACTGTTTTATTTAAATAACACTTTACATGCTAATGTTACTGGCCACGAAAGTAACAAGTAACCTGCGTATGGTTTATTGTTACTGGCCACGAAAGTAACAAGTAACCTGCGTATGGTTTATTGTTACTGGCCACGAAAGTAACAAGTAACCTGCGTATGGTTTATTGTTACTGGCCACGAAAGTAACAAGTAACCTGCGTATGGTTTATTGTTACTGGCCACGAAAGTAACAAGTAACCTGCGTATGGTTTATTGTTACTGGCCACGAAAGTAACAAGTAACCTGCGTATGGTTTATTGTTGCAGCCGTTCCGCAGAGCACGACAACAGAAAGTATGTCAACAATTTCGACAACAATTTCGACAACAATTTCGACAACAATTTCGACAACAATTTCGACAACAAGTCCCACTACAAGTCCCACTACAAGCCCTAAGACTACGACCCGATTATCTACGGTACCATTGACCATAGACAATCGTGTCCGAACAACGCCGACGCCAGGTGAGTGTTTCTAGCGGACATTGGACAGCTTAGTTTAACAAGTTACTAAATCGAATTGCAATATCATATTTAATAAAAAATTAATGGTCACTGTAGTGGAGGTTGCATGAGGCTGTCATCACAGCTGTCTTCTGAGTAGAGAAGACCGGTCTCCAGGGCGTTGACAATGCATTCCAGTCGACCCAAGCAGACATTTATACATTTAAGAATACTCATTGTTTGTTTTCACAGTACAACTTAAATGTTTCGCAGCAACTACAATATCATCAAAACAACACCGCCATCGTCACCACCACCACCACAACCAACACCACCATCACCACCACCACCACCACCACCACAACCACCAACAACAACAATAATAATAACAACAACAACAACAACATCATCTACAGAAGGAGCCGCAGCAAGAAACACATTGTAAAACATGTCAGCCAGTTACAGCAGTCGTCCTGACACGTTGTAAAACATGTCAGCCAGTTACAGCAGTCGTCCTGACACGTTGTAAAACATGTCAGCCAGTTACAGCAGTCGTCCTGACACGTTTTCTCGTACAGTGGAATGCGTAGACATGGGAAGCAGCAGAGAGACGAAGGTGTGCCGGGACCTCGGAGCTTCCATGACCGGCTTCCCAAACATGTTCGGTATGAGGAGCCGGGGGAAGGCAGCCGAATCCGTCAGCTACTACCAGTGGCTCGCTAGCAAGGGCTGCTACAAGTACGTGTTGGAGTTCGCGTGTGCCGCTCTCTTCCCCGCGTGCGAGAACGGTCGCCTTATACAGCCGTGTCGGTCATTCTGTGAAGGTGGGTCGTAGTCGGTGATAGGTTAGTTGTCCTTGTAGTCTGCATACAACCTCGTGTACCGTTCCGTAATCCCCGCGGTGACACGCTTAGCTTCGAACAGAATAGTTTCTAGTGAATGACATTCTAACAGCAGCGCGGGCAGCGGTACGAGGCGCGGTACAACACGTCATCAGAAAGCACCGCGTTGCCGCCATATACTCCATTATTGGTGGAGTGATTTGACTATTCACTCAAGTTACAGTAGTTGAGCGCACGCCAACGCGTGTGGTCTCATCGAGTGGTATTCTCCTTGCAGAGTTCGCCCACAGCTGCAGCTTTGCCATCAGGTGTGACTTTCTACCCGATGACGACCACCCGTACATCTGCCGCATGTCACCAGGCAGGGGTAAGTTATAGTGATGCTGTGTGTTCGAAGATGTCACAAGAGCGGACTATAGAGTTGCAATTCAATTAAACGTAACTTTCACTTATACAATTTAAAGTCTTTAATACTAATTATACTGCTATACATTTGTTTGTGCAGAGTTTATTTTTAAAAAGAAATAAGAAATGCGTTAATGTATAGCCATACACATGTTCATTTCATTATATTAATTTAATATCGTGGCAGATCCGATCTCACTGAGCACTGAAGAGCCCCCACAAGACACGAGTAAGTATTTCCCGCAAATAAAGCAACTAAGCCGTTGTTCATTTCTACTTGCATGCACGTAACAACACGAAACGTACATTTCTACTTGCATGCACGTAACAACACGAAACGCACATTTTGTTTTCGAAACCAATAACAGCTAAACCTTTCTTCAAGTGTAACATTTACAACTATCTTGTTTAATTTAACTCAACATCTATATCTATCACAATATATAAATGAAAATAAATAATAAAAACCCTAAATATATTTTTTAATAATACAACATATAATTAATTAAAGTTGTCATTATTACGGTTATGAACACGTGTGCTTCCTGTCAGGAAACTGTTCGTCGTCAGAGATGCGATGTGACAACGACAAGTGTGTCCGGGCGTCCTCCTGGTGTGACGGGAACAACGACTGCGGGGACTTTAGTGACGAACTGCATTGTGGGCAATGTGAGTATGATGATAATAGAAGTAGCAGCAGCGGCAGCAGCTACCGTGGTAGTGGTAGTGGAGGTAGTGGTAGTAGTGGTAGTGGTGGTAGTGGTGGTAGTGGTAGTGGTGGTAGTGGTGGTAGTGGTAGTAGTGGTAGTGGTAGTAGTGGTAGTAGTGGTAGTAGTGGTAGTAGTAGTAGTAGTGGTAGTAGTGGTAGTAGTAGTAGTGGTAGTAGTGGTAATAGTTGTTGTAGTAGTAGTGGTAGTGGTGGTGGTAGTGGTAGTAGTAGTAGTGGTAGTAGTGGTAGTAGTGGTAGTGGTAGTAGTGGTAGTAGTGGTAGTGGTGGTAGTGGAGGTAGTGGTAGTAGTGGTAGTGGTGGTAGTGGTAGTAGTGGTGGTAGTGGTAGTAGTAGTAGTGGTAGTAGTGGTAGTAGTGGTAGTAGTGGTAGTAGTAGTAGTAGTGGTAGTAGTGGTAGTAGTAGTAGTGGTAGTAGTGGTAATAGTTGTTGTAGTAGTAGTGGTAGTGGTGGTAGTGGTGGTAGTGGTAGTGGAAGTGGTGGTAGTAGTGGTGGTAGTGGTGGTAGTGGTGGTAGTGGTGGTAGTAGTGGTGGTACTAGCAGTAGTGGTAGTAGTGGTAGTGGTAGTGGTAGTTGTTGTAGTAGTGGTGGTAGTGGTGGTAGTAGTGGTAGTGGTGCTGGTGGTAGTAGTGGTGGTGGTGGTGGTGGTGGAGGTGGTGGTGGTGGTGGTTGTGGTGGTGGTGGTGGTGGTGGTGGTAGTAGTGGTAGTAATAGTGGCAGTAGTAGTAGTATCAGTAGCAATAGTAACACTTTGAAGCTTACTTCAACGTTTTAGATATCGTGCTGATCACGTATTGAGATATAGAAATCTAACTTGGTCCATCGATCAATGTCTTCTATCATTACATAAGTTCTGCCGCGCTTAACCAACATTCGTCGGTCTCGTTCTAGCGTCGAGGCTTGACTGCGACTTCGACCTCGGCACCACGTGCAACTATCGGCAGGACACCAAGACTGACAACTTCCAGTGGACAGTTCAATCTGCAGTGTCGCCATCTGGCGGTACAGGCCCGCGTTGGGACCACACGCTAAAGAATATGTGGGGTAAATTACATAGTATAAATGGCACGGAAATATATATATATATATATATATATATTATATATATATATACATAACCACAACTTCAAACTACACACTGAACTGGTGTGTTTTATTGAAACAAAGCGTGGGTTTAGTTCTGGGAAATGAACGCAGTAATGTTGTACTTGTTTTATGTCATTGTTTGACCCACGGCAATTTGTAATAGGCGCTAATCATAATTTGGATGATAGTGGAGACGATTAGCGGATGATGCAGAATTAAAGCAATAATAATATTATATGAACATGTCATCATTATATGAACATGTCATCATTATATGAACATGTCATCATTATATGAACATGTCATCATTACTATCAACATTAACATCGTTTGTGTCGGCTTTGGATGTCTTTCGTTGTCATTGAAATGTTTGCAATGTCCACCTTCGCTTTACAGGGAAATATTTGCTTGCTGAAGCGTCTGGCAAATATTACTTGGATAGCGCAAGACTGATATCACCGGAAGTGATATTAACCAAAGACCAGTGCTTGCGATTCTATTACTACATGTTCGGCGATGATGTTGATTCACTGAATGTAAGAACAACTCAAGATTCCCCGCAGCAATTTAAATATCGATATTGAAACAATGTTATATTTTCTCTTTATTGGGACCACTAATCCGTTGATAATTGAGATGGTAGAAATTCTGTAATGAAAGATGCCCAGATGGGGTTTGCCATATTAACTGTGAAACAGTGATATTCCCAGGCGTTTACGTACACGACAGTCCAGTAAGTCGTTGCAGCGACCAGTATGATACCTAAATTCTATGCTTTCTGCAATTAGGTGCTTCCGTAGCTCTCATTTCGTCATGTGTTTCTTCACATTGCCACATACGTGTGTATTTGACTTATGGGATTCGAATTAATTGCACCATTATTGGGACGTTGAGGCAAATTCAAGGACCTCAATAACGTGACGTGTGCATTTTAATACTAGTAAAAGTAAATTCAATTCGGTACGGTATGACTTTGAAAAGTCAATATGTGTGTACAACCTTTCGTCTACATCCAGTTGCGTATTTGAGGGGGTGGGGCATTGGGCCTTCAATAGCAGAGCATTCCAAACTTCTCCATTTTGCAACGACTTTCAGGTATACGTGAATCAAGACGGCACCAACGAAACGTTGGCGTGGCAACGACGCAGGAACCATGGTAACCGCTGGATGCATGGCTACGTGACTGTGCCGTCTGGAGGAGCTCTTTCTGTAACCTTCGAAGCAGTCCGCGGGTTGTCGTTTAAAGGTGACATTGCTGTTGACGACATAACCTTGAGAAACGGAACTTGTCCGGAACAAGGTGAGTTGTGTCTTCAATCAAAAACAAAAAGTTCGGTTTGCTATTTTGGGTCATTTGTAAAACCTATGCTCTAGCTGAATCGTTGCAAATTCTGTAGAAAAACGGTCCTGCAGAATATAATGCAAAAAATATTGTCGTAGTGATGATGATGATGACGATTTCGATGTCGATGACGAAGACGATGATGATGATGATGATAATGATAACAATGGCCATGATGACGACAAAACCGATGACGGTAATGACAGCAATGATAATGATGATTGTTACGATGTAGTAGTAAAAATAAAATATAACTACAGTTAAGTAATAAGCCAATGGAGTTTAAACTGACCATATATCTGCGTCTCCCCAGTGTGCGAGTCGGACGAGTTCATGTGCAGCAACAACCACTGCCTATCGACGGTCTACAGGTGCAACGGCGTCAACGACTGTGGCGACTACAGCGACGAGTACCACTGTCGTGAGTGTAAACACCTGACAGCACGTGGCAGCACGTGACAGCACGTGACAGCACGTGACAACAAGTAGCAACAAGATATATTAGTAGCATTAAGAATTGGCACACCTAAATCATATTACTACATAAATGGTCCAAACATCAAATCCAATCACAGGCGACGGTTAGTAAAACCAGCACAATATTGTTTTAACGTAACTATTACGAGTAACCATATTGTGTTAATGTTCACTTTTTGGTAGATTGCATCACGCCTTGCCAACGAAGTAATATCATGATTTATTTTACAAGATACGTATATCGCAACGGCAACCTACCATAAGTCTCCGCCGGTCACCGGCAATGTTTGACTTTGTCGTTTCTTTCCCCCAGAATGCACTTCTGAACAGTTCCAGTGCGGCTTCGGCATGTGTATAGATGACTTCAAGCGGTGTGACGGCAGATACGATTGTCCAGACAACACAGACGAACTCAACTGCAGTGGTTAGCAGATACGTCTTTCGCATAATTGGCCAAAGGGAGGTCGAATAAAACAGATAACTGGATGGTTGAGTTACACATTACAATTTTTGTATTGCAAATGAAATTCAAAAATACAAAAATGTAAAACACCACCCACTCTACGGGCTATGTATGTCGCGCCACAATAAATTGTCCCTTGCGTGCGTTCCACGTGCCAGAGGAACGTCTTGTTGCTTTAATTGGTTCCAATAATTGTGTTCTTCACATGTCTGTATCCGCTTATGGATGAACATACAATTAATGCTGTAGCATTACGACGAATTCCGTAATAATGGCTTTTGGCTGCCACGTAAAGCCGTACCGCAATATTTGGACTGTGTCAGTCAATGAATCGTTGATGTATTAGGTACCGTGAGGTGTCGTAAGACTATTTGATCGCCTCATGCACATCCAAATGCAGTATTCTTAGTTGTCTGGTAAAACATCAAGTCATTGTCGCTGTAGAGAAGTCTGACCGGTCGTGTTGACTTTGAATCTGTGCTTATAAACATACAAGCGAAGCACCATTGTAACCATTATTGTTCTTACTTCAGATTGCAAACTAGGTCAACACATGTGCCCCGATGGAAAGTGCATCATGAAAGAATGGTTGTGTGACCGCGAGAGCGACTGCGCAGACGGAAGTGACGAAGAGAACTGCAGTAAGTGACGGATATGTTTTTGTTAGGTTAATATCATCTTATGAGTACTTCTATTCTTACATATTTGTCTCACTATACTTTACTAATATGGATTTCTTTCGTGTTTTAATAATGTAATGCAACTCAATTGTGTTCTAAACAGGCACCATGCATTCAATATAATATCCTTATTTTGTACATATAACAAAATGTGTACAATGATTCCAAAAGGTACTTGATGCTTACATATTCATCCGCTTTCAGTGCCATATAAGATGGCGTTGATAAATGTGGGTTTAGCTAAAACAAAAATATACTCTTGTCTCCAGGCGCCTGTGTCAGTTCACAGTTTACATGTCACGACTACAGCTGCGTAGAAACGTCGGTGCGGTGCGACGGTGTCTCTGACTGTAGTGATGGGTCGGATGAAGAGAAATGCTGTAAGTGTATTACTACGCCGAGATAGTCAAGTTGCCACATTTGGCATTTATTTTATGAAATAAAATTATAATGACATATCAATTTGAACCAATACCCACAACATTGATTATTTGCTCGTCGTTATATTAAAAACCCGACGGTTAAGCTGGTGACGTGCGTGTTGCAGTCCGACAGAAACTCAGCGGACTCATTGAAATGTTCAAAGACGGTAGTTGGTTGCCAGTTTGCGCAGAAGATTTCCCGAAGAATCAACTGAACAACATCTGCAAAGCGATAGGAATGGGGTGAGTAATCTGATGGCGTGTTATGTTACCACAGAATAACGTCGCTTTAAAGAAACAAATGCTTCATTTCTGTGTATTGGAATATATCAATATATTAGTTTACATACTGCATAATTTTTTTTATCGAAAGTTTTGTTTAAATATCCTCTTTGTTTCTATATATGACGTACATGCAAACGTTCTGTCAGAGCACGCTACTAATTTCATATAATACTTCTAAATTTGACATTAATATGTACAAAAGTATCAACTAATCGTAGATTTGTAACAACCTTTATAAACAAATTATGTTTTTACAGCTCTATCGTCTCGACGAAGGCTACTACAATGCAGAGCGACGTTTACTTGAAATTCACCGGCGTTGGCTCAACTAAATATCTATCTGGGAAGTTGGCAAAAAGGTGTGTGAACTATAAAGAGCATTTTTATTAAGCAGTGGACGCGAGTTGTCATCTTCAGCAGAGAAATTTGGTCATAGCAAATACAGCTCAGTACAATTTCATCAAATTAAATATTTGTAATGATTCCACTGAAGACAACGGTGACGTAATGTATAATGAAACAACTATTATATTAAAGAATGAATGGTGTTATGTTTAAATACGTATTGTCGTGGAGAATGTTGACCTTGGAGATCGATACCGGCATATCATCTTAACAGCAATGTTCATCTACTTTTATATTACACCTGTATAATACCTTTTTTCTGTTATAGTCCCACATGTTCCGGCAAATCTGTGATAGCCGTATTATGTAACCAGAAAGGTAAGAAGAAATATGAATGCAATCAGTTGAGTCACTCCAATATTTCCAATACGTTTTTAGACACCAACGTCACCTTACATGAAACACCAAAGCGAAACAATACCATTTATTTGTTACAAAATAAACCGACATTACTGTGAAGTCTGAATTGAAAAGGTATGCTGCATTTCCGTGACATAACCATTTGGGTTCCCGAACAGCTGTAGTAGTAGCAGAAGCAACGAATGCTAAGGAACAACGACACATTGATGTATGGTACATTTCCGCAGCAGTAATGTTTAAGTGACATCGACCTGTCATATTGCACGATGACATTTTAAGCGGTGCGTCTCTATGTCAGAGTGCGGCACGAGGTCGTCCCGGGTTCCGGCGCCGTATATCGTGCACGGTGACAAGGCGAAGGCTGGCAGCTGGCCATGGCAGGTCGGTCTGTTCATCAACGGCGTCTACACGTGCGGCGGCTCGCTCATCAGTCACCACCACGTCATCAGTGCTGCTCACTGTACCACGTAGGTGGCGCTCTTGCATGGTGTCTTGTGTATCCCAAGATTGTGTTAAGTCGTTCGATTAGAAAACAATTATGTTTAAACTGATACCGTTTTTATCTTTATCATCGTTTACATCCATTAAAGGGTTTTATGTTATCTAATATTACGTGTCATTTATTCATGTAGATACAGTGCGTGTAATATTTTCCTCGGCTTATATCTAGCTGCAATAACATTAATGAAGTCTCAGTGTCATATTGGGCAAATCAAATAACGTATCTCTCTCTCTCTCTTGGCAGCCCGGACTTATACTTACCGGCCAGTGCCTTCTCTGTGAAGCTCGGCTCAACCAAGAAATACGATACCGACCCGAACAAGGTGAGGCGCAGCGTCTTGAAGGTTGAGATCCACACGAAGTATGAGAAATACTTCTGGGGTTACGACTTGGCCGTGTTTACACTGGCTGATCCGGTCGAGTACAACGAATACATCAGACCAATATGTATGCCGGCAGCTGATGACGTGTTTCCGGCGTCTTCTCATTGCTACAGCAGTGGCTGGGGACTCACTGTCAACAGAGGTCGGTAACGTAGACACAAATGTTATAAGCATAAAACCACATTTTCTTCACAAATGATGTCTTTATTCCTTCCCAACTGCTTGAACACATATGTACGCATATTTTTGTATGTCTAATATGTTATGTTTTATTTTCATAACTGTTATTACTGCGTATCTTGAATATCAAGAGCCAGGGATGATTTTGGAAAATCGGATTAGTAGAGATACACTAGGGTATGTTCGTCAAAGGATTGGAATATCCAGGGTGGGGGAAAGGAACCCTTGATATCTAGAGAAAATACACATTGTTACACAGGACTTTCCGTCTCGTCCCCCCAGCGATCGCTCACACATATTCGAACACCCCCCTTCAGGAACGTACTATTGATGTTTATGTCGTTAAATAATCCCCCCTTAACGTCGGTGAGATCTACATGTTAATAACGTGTCCCGACAGGGGCCAACGTATCCGCGCCGGAAGACCTGCAGGAAGCGAAAGTGAAACTGTGGCCGAACGAGAAGTGTAAAGTGGCATACAGCTACCTCACTGACAGCATGATCTGTGCGGGATACAACTCCGGATTCATCGCCAACTGCGTCGTGAGTTGAATCGTCTAGTATTGAACCTGAAAACATTAACATGATAGTTGGTTGAGGATATCGTTTGTCTAAGCACATACCAACACATCTTTATGAAGTTGAAGTTTTATGTAGGTTATGTCGGCCTTTAAGGGAATCCCAACGTCAAATCGACGTCAGAAATTATCAGTAATATCCACAGTTTAATGTATGGTGGTACTTGGTATTGGTTGTTTTGGGGCTGGTCGTTATTTTGAAGATGTCTATTATTACGACGGATATTTCCATGTGTAATATGTTATAATTATTGCCACGTACAACTAAGATAGCGGTGTTTATGAAACGCTATGCGTCTGGTCGTTCTAAAGCAATCACTGGTGACGGCCCACACAATACAAACCCATATTTTATACACGCAAATTATGATGCATCGCTTCGTACAAGATTGACTGACTGGTGCAGGGCGATAGCGGCGGACCGCTGGTGTGTCGAGACCAGCACGGACACTGGTCACTGGTCGGTGTGTTCAGCTTCATGTCGATCGGCTGTAACGTGCCCAAGCGACCGCCAGTGTTTACCCGAGTCACGTCCTATCTGCCGTGGATAGAGCGCGCCCAAGGTAAGCTCAACGAACGACGGCAGCACTCTGGGGTCTAGTAGGAACAACGAGCACGATATTACGAGGCGCACAGAGAAAATACATGACCACATTCATAAACGAGGCATGATCGTCATCTTTTATATTTCCTAACAAGACAAGTTGCGGAAAATGTTAACGTTGACTTTATATACAGGTCGGGACACGACATAATTCTGGAGTAGCACCTGCTTCTGGGAGACCATGATGTGTCCACCCGCTGGTATAATAGTATTGCTAGGGTTATGATAGATAGTTACGGTTAGTGGTCGTTTGTGTGTGATATTATTGCATTGTGAATTGAACACATGCGCAGGCGTAACATTAAATAAAAAAAGATAATTTACAACGTAGCATACCCCCAAGTCAAGCAACAACCTTGCAAACAACGCATTGTACGCGCACCAAACATATATATAATATAATTCATATGTTATTATGTGTAGTTATTTTATTTACGATGGAGAGAACCATAGCAGTACATAACAATTTTACAGTTATGTCGTCGAAAATGCCGCACCGACGCGCCTATTGTTAGTCGTTCGTTTTGAATGAACATCTGAATTGATTAACTATGCCAACAACCATATTTGTGTAGCTTATGATAATGTTGCCACATGCAGTAATATGTTCTCACAATGGCGACAACCACTGTTATAAAACAAAATACGTTTTCGCAATGTGCTGCACACTGTTGCTGGATGTTTCTTACAGAATGCGTGTTCACGTGTAACAACACAAAGTGTATCCTGATCGAGAGCCAGATGTGTAATGGCGTCGACGACTGTGGCGACTACAGCGACGAGACCCAGAACTGCGGTAATCAATCACGCCTGTCCTACTAAGACGTAGCTATGTACTGTGCACATAATTTCCTTTTATTTTCGTATGCGCCGCTCAAACAACAGAACGACTATGAAATATGTTTTATTGACCAAATGCTTACACAAGAAGCCACACTAACGGGACATTAGGTTTCTAACAAAATGGACAAGAGCGTGTAAATTGAGACGTTAAACAAAACATATACCTAAAAAATGCCTCCTTTGATCTTCCACCTCAGCTAGCTCCATTTACATGCTGCTATACGTCTAAACTTAAGCATACTGTCAGTTATACGTTCACGTCATCCATTGTTTCCAATGAATCTCAATTGTCGTGCCTCTTGGTTATAGCTCCTAGCATTTCGTGCACGTTCGAGGACACCTACGCCTGCGGCTACACACGGACGAACGACGGCAGGTTCAGCTCATGGAAGAGAGTAGCCGGGAACCAACACGTCAACGAGGGACCAACAGTGGACTCCACCTACGGAAACAGATCAGGTAGTTTGACGTGGTGGTCCCGATGTCTTGCTTCATTAATCCCAAAGTAGCACAGCCAAACATTGTACATAGTTATGTTCCTCAAACAATTGTCAGTCGTACAATTGCATAACGGCTTCCAGGTCACTATATGTACGCCGGTGATGACAAATCCATGTTGGTGGCGCCACTCTACGACCTACCTACGAATCATTGCCTTCGCTTCCGCTACCATATGCGCATGAGCGGCAGCACTGCAGGTCTACTTATGTTTGCTCAGAAGACAGACGATGGGGGCGCCACTATCCCTCCGAGAGCAATCAACACAATCCAGGTCAGTTATTTGTTCGCATATACTTCGAAGACTGTATGCTTTAGAATGCTTTCTTTGATATGTTAACGAATATGAATGAATGAATGTACGGTTCTTCAGTAGCGCTTATCTTTTGATCTATAACATCTTATAGTCTCTTCGAGAACATCTTTTCTTGTCTTCTAAGACATTATATATTGGTATCTTGGATGTGTTATTTTGTCTTCTAGGACATCTTATCCTCTTTTTGTGGACATCTCCTGTTTTCCAGGGCGTTTTATCCTGTCTTCTAGAACATATTATCTTGACTTCTAGGACATCTTATCCTGTCTTCTAGAACATATTATCTTGACTTCTAGGACATCTTATCCTGTTTTTGTGGACATCTCCTGTTTTACAGGACGTCTTATCCTGTCTTCTAGAACATATTATCTTGACTTCTAGGACATCTTATCCTGTTTTTGTGGACATCTCCTGTTTTCCAGGACGTCTTATCCTGTCTTCTAGAACATATTATCTTGACTTCTAGGACATCTTATCCTGTTTTTATGGACATCTCCTGTTTTCCAGGACGTCTTATCCTGTCTTCTAGAACATATTATCTTGACTTCTAGGACGTCTTATCCTGTCTTCTAGAACATATTATCTTGACTTCTAGGACATCTTATCCTGTTTTTGCGGACATCTCCTGTTTTCAAGGACGCCTTATCCTGTCTTCTAGAACATATTATCTTGACTTCTAGGACGTCTTATCCTGTCTTCTAGAACATATTATCTTGACTTCTAGGACATCTTATCCTGTTTTTGCGGACATCTCCTGTTTTCTAGGACGCCTTATCCTGTCTTCTAGAACATATTATCTTGACTTCTAGGACATCTTATCCTGTCTTCTAGGATATGTTACCCTGTCTTCCAGGACAAATCTAACACGTAATCCCTGGCAAACCCATTCACTCAAATATCAACTCGACGTTTTGGGGAAACATGCAAAGTACGTATAAGCACGAGACTTGAGACAACCTCAATTATAATAATAATTTAGATGGGTGTTTTGTTGCGAATACCTTAATAAATTATTTAACAATATTTACTCCAAAACGACGAATATGTAAGTATTGTGTGTTTGTGTGATTATGAGGTGATACAAGAACGCGTTGCAATTCCTATCAGTTGTCGTACATATGGTCTAGTGTATGTCATGTTAAGCAAGGTGTGTCGTTCCGCGTGGCTGTCTTTCAGTTGTCGTTGTTTTTATCCACAGGAAGACGTTAAATTCTTGAAAGTCGGTGCCCAGGGAGACATCTGGTTGACGGGTATGGGCGACATTCCCGCCGGGAGATTCGTTGTGGGTTTCCAGGCCGTGGCGCCTAGTGGGAAAACCAGACCGGCTGTGGCGATTGATGACGTCGAATTGTTGGAGGGGACGTGTGAAGAGCAAGGTAACGTTGTCAAGACAGTCATTGCACGTAAACATTTTAAAATAATTAATTAAATTAAACTTTTCTTTAGTTGCTGATGTTCCTTTCAATATTGTTAGTATAAAAACAGGTTTCATAAAATAATAATAATAATGAACTTTAGTTAAACGCTTGTTTCCAGAGTACGACTTCAATAGTGTGCAGAGTGTCGCTGTGTAGCATAGTATTATATATATATATATATATATATATATATATATATATATATATATATATATATATATATATATATATATATATATATATATATATTATATATATATATATATATATATATATATATATATATATATATATATATATATATATATATATATATATATATATATATATATATATATATATATATATATATATATATATATATATAATGAGACTATGTAAATAAAATATAAAATGAGAAAATGTATTTGTAATAAAAGTGAGACAATCAGAGAATAAAGTAGATTATACAATCTTAATGAGTACCATCAGAAGGATGCCCTTAAAACAACATGTTAGACATTAAAAGCGAGTTTACAATAATGAGTTTTGAGGCGTGTCTTGAAAGCGTCCATGGAGTAGATCAGTCGCAGTTCCTCAGGCAACGCATTCCACGGAAGTGGTCCTGCACGGGACAATGATCGCCGGCCGTATCGCACAAGGTTATATCGCGGCACAGTTAGAAGGGCGCGACCTGCTGATCGTAGTGACCGGCGCGGTACGTAGGGTGTTATCAGAGACGCAAGATACGCGGGTGTCTGGTTATGAAGAACGTTGAATACAAGAATCACAATTTTGTACTCGATGCGCCACTTCTCTGGCAACGTGTGTAGACATTTAAGGCCTGCAATGATACTTTGTTGCCGGTCATTCCCTTGGATCCGTAGGGCAACTCTGACCGCTGAGCGCGCTAAGATTATGTTGGTCAGTGTAGCTGGGATAGGTAATGACTACGTTGGGAGATGTGAAAGGCACAGACACACGCACATGCACACGCACGGACACACGCACATGCACACGCACAAACACATGCACAAACACTCACACGCACACGATTCCAACGCGAGAGAAGTTACGACACTCTTGTTATCTAAATTTTATATTACCGAATGATGGTGGATAAGACGTGACCGATGTTGTTCGACAGGGTGTTCTCGAAGTCAGTTCGAGTGTCAGCAAAGCGGCATGTGCGCCCCTGGTGGCGAAAGATGTAACTTCCACGTATACTGTCTTGACGGGTCGGACGAAGTCTGCACAAGTAAGTAGCTATCATGTCAACTACTGATGATTATGATGATGATGGTGTTGATGGTTGGGTTAATGTGCACTTAAACAATTATTCCACTCTTGAATAAAACGTTTATTCAACCCGTGAACAAATAAATTATTGTCCTTTTAATGTAATGCAAGATTAATTATCCTGGACTGGTGGTGTCCTCTGGTGGATTAACATATATGATGCCAAATGTTTACGACGCCGCGAGTACTGATGGGTACTGATGGGTACTGATGGGTACTGGTAGCAACGACGTCCACGTGGAGACCCAGGGTGACGACATACGATGGTAGCGAGCGTATCACGTACAAGAGTAAATTACAGTTACAACAGGGGCATAATAACGGAGTGGTTGAAGTTACGGCCATCTTACTTTGTATGTTTAAGGATCAGTTATGGCTAAGGAGTTGTCATAGCCGCGATTGAGGCTTCCAATAGTCGTGAATGATTAGGGATCGGTGTTCGGTCAACATATTTGTTATTTTCCACAACGTCGTAACGTTAGCCTAAATGCCAATTCTACGACAGTGCTGTAACGTTAGCAACGACATAATGATAAAGATTCAGCTGTACGTAACAATACAGTGAAGACAGTCGTAACCTCATGCCCATCTCGCTGACAGGCCGTGACGACTACAAGTGTGACTTCGAGCGCTACGGCTCCTGCGGCCTGGAGCAAAGCACCGAGGACAGAGCTGACTGGGACGTTCTCTCGTCAGGCTCTTTCCACTTCAACGGACCCAGCACTGACCACACGCGCCAATCAAACAGTGGTTAGTAGTATTAGTGGTGTTAGTTGTAGTGGTAGTTGTAGTGGTATTGGTAGTGGTATTGGTAGTGGTAGTGGTATTGGTAGTGGTATTGGTAGTGGTATTGGTAGTGGTATTTGTATTTGTAGTGTTAGTTGTAGTGGTAGTGGTAGTTGTAGTGGTAGTGGTAGTGGTAGTTGTAGTGGTAGTGGTAGTGGTAGTGGTAGTGGTAGTGATAGTGGTAGTGGTAGTGGTAGTGATAGTGATAGTGATAGTGGTAGTGGTAGTGGTAGGTATGTTTAAACGTATGTTCTTATATAGCGCAGTATTCAGAACAGCTCGAAGCGTTTTACGCTCCACCTCGACTTCTATGGGAAACATTGCAGAACCACATATAACACAACCAGAGGTTTAGTAGAATCACACAATGTGTTGGGACGGAATCATTCCCTATTCCCGCTATGCTACAATTGGTTGGGACGGAATCATTCCCTGTTCCCGCTATGTTACAATTGGCTGGGACGGAATCATTCCATATTCCCGCTATATTACAATTGGCTAGGACGGAATCATTCCCTGTTCCCGCTATGTTACAGTTGGCTGGGACGGAATCATTCCGTATTCCCGCTATGTTACAATTGGCTAGGACGGAATCATTCCCTGTTCCCGCTATGCTACAATTGGTTGGGACGGAATCATTCCCTATTCCCGCTATGTTACAATTGGCTGTGACGGAATCATTCCGTTCCCGTTATGTTACAATTGGCTGGGACGGAATCATTCCATATTCCCGGTATGTTACAATTGGCTAGGACGGAATCATTCCCTGTTCCCGCTATGTTACAATTGGCTGGGACGGAATCATTCCATATTCCCGGTATGTTACACTTCGCTAGGACGGAATCATTCCCTGTTCCCGCTATGTTACAGTTGGCTGGGACGGAATCATTCCATATTCCCGCTATGTTACAATTGGCTAGGACGGAATCATTCCCTGTTCCCGCAATGCTACAATTGGCTAGGACGGAATCATTCCCTGTTCCCGCTATGTTACAATTGGCTAGGACGGAATCATTCCCTGTTCCCGCTATGTTACAATTTGCTGGGACGGAATCATTCCGTATTCCCGGTATGTTACAATTGGCTAGGACGGAATCATTCCCTGTTCCTGCTATGTTATAATTGGTTGGGACGGAATCGGTCCCTATTCCCGCTATGTTACAATTGGTTGGGACGGAATCATTCCATATTCACGCTATGTTACAATTGGTTGGGACGGAATCATTCCCTATTCCCGCTATGTTACAATTTGTTGGGACGGAATCATTCCCTATTCCCGCTATGTTACAATTTGTTGGGACGGAATCATTCCCTATTCCCGCTATGTTACAATTGGCTGGGACGGAATCATTCCCTGTTCCCGCTATGTTACAATTGGTTGGGACGGAATCATTCCCTATTCCCGCTATGTTACACTTGGTTGGGACGGAATCATTCCCTATTCACGCTATGTTACAATTGGTTGGGAAGGAGTCATTCCCTATTCACGCTATGTTACAATTGGTTGGGACTGAATCATTCCCTATTCCCGCTATGTTACAATTTGTTGGGACGGAATCATTCCCTATTCCCGCTATGTTACAATTGGTTGGGACGGAATCATTCCCTATTCCCGCTATGTTTCAATTGGTTGGGACGGAATCATTCCCTATTCCCGCTATGTTACAATTGGTTGGGACGGAATCATTCCCTATTCACGCTATGTTACAATTTGTTGGGACGGAATAATTCCATATTCACGCTATGTTACAATTGGTTTGGACGGAATCATTCCCTATTCCCGCTGTTACAATTTGTTGGGACGGAATCATTCCCTATTCCCGCTATGTTACAATTGGTTGGGACGGAATCATTCCCTATTCCCGCTATGTTACAATTGGTTGGGACGGAATCATTCCCTATTCCCGCTATGATACAATTGGTTGGGACGGAATCATTCCCTGTTCCCGCTATGTTACAATTGGCTAGGACGGAATCATTCCCTGTTCCCGCTATGTTACAATTTGCTGGGACGGAATCATTCCATATTCCCGGTATGTTACAATTGGCTAGGACGGAATCATTCCCTGTTCCTGCTATGTTATAATTGGTTGGGACGGAATCGGTCCCTATTCCCGCTATGTTACAATTGGTTGGGACGGAATCATTCCCTATTCCTGCTATGTTACAATTGGTTGGGACGGAATAATTCCATATTCACGCTATGTTTCCATTGGTTGGGACGGAATCATTCCCTATTCCCGCTATGTTACAATTGGTTGGGACGGAATCATTCCATATTCACGCTATGTTACAATTGGTTGGGACGGAATCATTCCCTATTCCCGTTATGTTACAATTTGTTGGGACGGAATCATTCCCTATTCCCGCTATGTTACAATTGGTTGGGACGGAATCATTTCCTATTCCCGCTATGCTACAATTGGATGGGACATAATCATTCCCTTTCCCTCTATGTAACCATTCGCCGTTTACGTGAATCAACCGCTTAATGTAATAAAATGGTGCTACCCAGAAGTGATTCCATTAATTGGTGTCCACTGTAGCACATTCGTCCGCATTTAACTGCACCTCAATACTTGCTATTTTGTCGAAATATTACATTTGATGCATACCTTGTTTTGAGAACTATTTTGCTACAGTTCCATGTCATCTACTTGCAGGTCACTTCGGCTACTTCTCCACGCTATTCGACAATGTTGGCGATCGGGCCATCCTGACGTTGCCCATTAAAGCAGGCCTCGGCGTCGGCTGTCTGCAGTTGTACTACAGCATGGTCAGCAACGGATCGCTGTCGGTGGGTGATCGCAGATACTTTTATTATCTACACATGACACAAATATCATCGTTCAAAGCAACAATAAAATGTTTAATAATAATGATGATGACCATCATCATCATCATCACCTAGTTGGCTGTAGGATGGGTCCCATAACAGTTGTTCACGACACTTCTCAAATGTTGACTCTTCTGCATCACTTTACTACACAAATTGTAATAATTGGACTGTTTGTGTTCACCTTTCAGAAAGTAAACTAGTCTTGATTACCGACTTAATCAGGCAAAATATTGTTGTGACATTGTTGTGACATATATATATATATATATATATATATATATATATATATATATATATATATATATATATATATATTTATAAACTATATATGTATATATATATATATATATATATATATATATATATATATATATATATATATATATATATATATATATATATGTATATATGTATATATGTATATATGTATATATGTATATATATATATACGTATATACATATATACATATATACATATATACATATGTACATATGTACATATGTATATATGTATATATGTATATATGTATATATATATATATATATATATATATATATATATATATATATATATATATATATAAACTTAGACGCATCGTTGCGTTTGTTACACGAGGACAACATCGTGTAATTTGAATTCCTTCTAGCGTCCTCATTGAAACATTCATTGCATGATGTCAATGTCGTGTCATTTCAGTTCCTTCTTGCGTCCCCGTCGATTCATTACATGAGGACAACATCATTTAATTTCAGTTCCTTCTTGCGTCCTCGTTGACACATTCAATACACGAGGACAACATCGTTTAATTTCAGTTCCTTCTTGCGTCCTCGTTGACACATTCATTACACGAGGACCACATTTTTCCTTCCAGGTGCTGATGTACTACGCGAAGACGAGTCAGGTCGTGTGGGTCGTCAACAAGGCGAACGTTCCTCGCTGGCGGAGAGTCCAGATGGATGTGTCCGTCAGCACAGAGCTCATATATATCGTAGGCACGGTTGGTCGTGACAGAGGACACACCGGTAACAGCTACATTGCAATAGACGACATATCCATCGCCAGCAAGGCGTGCGTCGACCCCGGTATGTCAACTGTGTAGACGTTGTACTGTAGTAGTCATTGTAGCGGCAGATACTAAACGATACTGTTAAGTTGCCGCTTACAGTAATACAGTTTTGTATTCCGATATAAGCGACATTCTTGCAGTGTGCATCAAATGCATTTTACAACAACGTATGTAAGTTCAGATGGACTTATGTGCATGTCACCACTCATATAATCCGGCAGAGGTCGCACGAATAATACATCGTTGGCCGTCGACCATTTCCGATCATTTCGTGCCTACGATATATATTTCGCTAGTGACAAGTCAACATAAAGTAGGCTGATTAGAATCCAACACCAATTAGCAAAAAGTCAACATAGAAGGTTTATTGAAAGCAGGATCAGATTATGCTTTGAATTTCGGCTGACTGTTCAAATATGTCGATGTAATGATACGCAAGTCAGGTGCTATCTGTAAAATATGATGCTCACTGCATGAATGCGGCACTATTTAACACACGTAACATTTAACAATCGACACCTCTTGTTGCTGTAGAGTGTTGGCCGACCCAGTTCCGATGTGACGACGGCGCTTGCATCCATAACGAGGTGAAGTGTGACGGCATATCTGACTGCGCCGACGACAGCGACGAGCGAGACGATGTCTGCGGCGTCAACGGTCAGTCAGCGTCCACCTTCTGCGGTCCTTACCACTGCGGGCGATAGACACACCAGGGTGTCCGCTAGTGGACGATAATTAAAATTCTATCAACATACGCCTGATGCCTGTTATGTTAGTAGCGTTGGCGGTAAATGGTCGCAGCACCATTGACACAAAAAACCGACAACGACTTTAAAAGAAAGGGGATATTGCGTATTACAGAGTTTGTCTTAGTAAACTGGTGTGCTGTCATTACTAATAATAACAATATGTTTTGCATTAACTAGCCTATTTAATACAATTACCACGACCACCACGGGTTTATCCTGATTACTCCAAAACGTTATTCTGATTATTTTAATCTTTTTTTTAACAAAGGACATCTCGCCAGGATCTAACTTGACATTTGTGTCTTTCAGTTTGTCCGCCCGATATGTTCAAATGTGCGAACGGGAAATGTCTCCAAGGTCACGTGCGTTGCAACGGGATCAAGAACTGTGCTGACAACTCGGATGAAGTTGGCTGCAGTGAGTAATCTTAGCCATAAATATTTAGACAGATCGTCTTCATGTTTTGTTACGCTCACTGAGTGACTGTCCCCTGTGCCGTTAGTTGACCACTAATTTCATTGGGTATAATTCTATGGATAACTTGCTTATTTAATTACCAAATTTCTCTGTGTCTCTTTGATTACTGTTTTTTCCTTCGAGTCATTCCTAAACGAATACGTCAACATTTCGTCCACCGTTTCATCCATCAATCGCCCATTTGAGTAAATATCGCATTAATTAATTAATTATGTTTCCGTCACTCACACGGTCGGCTGTCCATTCCCTGTTTCCTCCCATCCTCCCATCCTCTCAACCTCCCATCCTCCCATCCTCTAATCCTCTCAACCTCCCATCCTCCCATCCTCTAATCCTCTCAACCTCCCATCCTCCCATCCTCTAATCCTCTCAACCTCTCAACCTCCTGTTCTCCCACCCACGCGTCGACGGGTTAGACACCGTATTATATGTGCTCAAACGGGCAGTGTTCGTACAGCGAGTACTGTAAGCCTGTGATAACTTGGTTGTGTTTCTTCCAGCGGGCCAGTGTTCGGACAGCGAGTACTGTAAGCCAGTGATAAATTGGTTGTGTTTCATCCAGCGGGCCAGTGTTCGTACAGCGAGTACTGTAAGCCTGTGATAACTTGGTTGTGTTTCATCCAGCGGGCCAGTGTTCGGACAGCGAGTACTGTAAGCCAGTGATAAATTGGTTGTGTTTCTTCCAGCGGGCCAGTGTTCGTACAGCGAGTACTGTAAGCCTGTGATAACTTGGTTGTGTTTCATCCAGCGGGCCAGTGTTCGGACAGCGAGTACTGTAAGCCTGTGATAACTTGGTTGCGTTTCTTCCAGCGGGCCAGTGTTCGGACAGCGAGTACTGTAAGCCAGTGATAAATTGGTTGTGTTTCTTCCAGCGGGCCAGTGCTCGGACAGCGAGTACTGTAAGCCAGTGATAAATTGGTTGTGTTTCATCCAGCGGGCCAGTGTTCGTACAGCGAGTACTGTAAGCCTGTGATAACTTGGTTGTGTTTCTTCCAGCGGGCCAGTGTTCGGACAACGAGTACTGTAAGCCTGTGATAACTTGGTTGTGTTTCTTCCAGCGGGTCGGTGTTCGGACAGCGAGTACTGTAAGCCTGTGATAAATTGGTTGTGTTTCTTCCAGCGGGCCAGTGTTCGGACAACGAGTACTGTAAGCCTGTGATAACTTGGTTGTGTTTCTTCCAGCGGGCCAGTGTTCGGACAGCGAGTACTGTAAGCCTGTGATAAATTGGTTGTGTTTCTTCCAGCGGGCCAGTGTTCGGACAACGAGTACTGTAAGCTTGTGATAACTTGGTTGTGTTTCTTCCAGCGGGCCAGTGTTCGGACAGTGAGTACTGTAAACCTGTGATAACTTGGTTGTGTTTCTTCCAGCGGGCCAGTGTTCGGACAACGAGTACTGTAAGCCAGTGATAACTTGGTTGTGTTTCTTCCAGCTGGCCAGTGTTCGGACAACGAGTACCAGTGCGTGTCTGACCGCGTCTGTAAGCCGCTGATAACATGGTGCGACGGCCAAAACGACTGCGCTGACAAGTCGGACGAGCGGCCCGGCTGTGGTACGTGCCAAATCCCCAATAATTACGCACACATTCAGTATGCTCTATCCAATACAGTGGTGCAGTTATGATTATGCAGTGGACAAACTCCCCACCAGAGGCGCCACTCATAATTTCACCACTGAACAACTTACATTTGATTTGATTATTTCATTTGGAATACTCAACTTTTTTCCAAAACTCTCTGAATTTCAATTGCATAAAATTGCGGATAGTGTTTGTATTGAACATGTGTGTAGAAAGACAATGATGTTCGTTTTTGTTTGACACTATGCTACGCACAGTGTTACGTACAGTTGCAATGAAGTATCAAGTCGTAAGCAACATTCACGTTGCCAAGCCAATCAGTCGTTTATATCACTCCGCAACTGTCCATTTATAATCAAGTTGTGGCAATGGTGATGTGTTGTGGACGTGTCCTATTCCGACGGAACTAGTTATTTAAACATTGACGCGGTCATCACGTGATTGACTTTATAGAATGTGTGGATGAACAGTTCAAGTGCAATAATGGCAAGTGCATCATGGGAGTGAGATACTGCGATGAAGTATCGGACTGCTTAGATGGAAGCGACGAACCACCTGGATGTAGTAAGTTTCAACAGATTTGTCTTCATCAAAAACAAGTGTTGCACACATTTACTTTTGCACAGTCAATAGTTAACACGATTTCACAAGAATACCATAAACAATACCTCACCGACATGTCGACGTAGAAGCCATTGGCTTATCGAGAGTTATTAATTTTTGTGTAACCCGCCCTTTTGATATATTTGTTAAAAAAAATTAATACTCACGCTGCTAGCATTTACACAACACAACCAGTGGATCATTTATTCCACTCCTTTATCGTTCTCTGTACTTTCTTTTATCCAATTTTCACTGCTCCTTCACTAACGTTACTTCCTCCTGCTCTAGTTCATCTGTCTTTGAGTGAGAAATAAATACTTTTATCAATGTTTGCATAATCATTCAATATCTTTTAAATGTCTACATGTATTTGATCTTCTCTTAATCTCCTTGTCTTGTAATCACGTTGTAGGTGTGCACCGTGACGATCACGTCCTGTGACTTTATTTTTTATTTGTTTTTTCAGCTTGTGACGAAAAGTGGCAGTTTCAGTGCGGGAACGGAAAGTGTGTGTCAAAGATATTCCGTTGCGACCTCACGGACAACTGTGGCGACTTAACGGACGAGCTTAACTGCAGTAAGTATATTGGCCACCATACGTATCACGACCTAAAGCAATGTGCATTCCGCCAGCAATATTGATGTAACAAAATAATAAAACGTCAAAGCACCAAACGTAACAGCAACGGAAACAGTTCACATTGCAGTTGTGAAGACAATTCCAATACCAATGCATTAATCTAAACAAGGTTGTTCTGGCATGACTTTGACATTCACAGTGAACAGACTAGTTAAATAATCAATTATGTATGTATGACTTTTGTATTGTAATTTACATCATGTGGGATAAGGCAACACATACGGAAATATGCTGTAGGTTGAAAGGCTAATTTACATGTATCTTTATAAATTGTATGGTTTGACGAAAAACCTTTATGTGTCAGTTGATTCATAAAAAGGTTTGTTTATTGATCAAATTGTCACTGAGATAATTTGGCTGCATAACACGTCAATATGACGACAGAAGCATGTTGATATGCCGTCCACGACACAGTCAACTGTAAGTGCACACTTTCGTTTTCAAAGCCTGCACACATGACCAGTTCCGATGCAACAACGGGATGTGCTTGGAGGGGTCGCTTTACTGCAACGGCGCCCCAGACTGTCCTGAGGCTGAAGACGAGCTCGACTGTAGTAAGTCACTGAACATTTGTAACATTAAATTGCAGCAACATAGAAACAGACGATTGAACTTTCTTACGTACGTTGCTTAATCCTCTTCATGTGGAATGGAGCACGCCAATGCAGTCTGTATCTTGATGTTTTCTCGAGCTTCCACCATGTCAGGTTACGTTCTTTCATTTCTCGCTCCACCTTTCTTCTCCATGTTTCTTTCAGTCTTCCTCTCACCCGTTTTTCATCTGGTGTCCATCTGAGAACAGTTCGGACTATTACTGTCTGCGGCATTCTCAAGACGTGGCCAATCCACTGACATCAGCGTCGTTTTTATCTCCATTGTGATGGGCTGGGTTGATGTTCTTCTGTGGAGTTCTGCGTTGGAGATGGTGTTAGGCCAGAATATCTTGAGTATTTTGCGAAGGCATCTGTTCTGAAAGACTTCAAGCCTGTAGTTGTTAGTCTTTGTCATTTTCCAGGATTCTGATCCATAAAGTAGGATACTAAGAACATTGCTCTTGAAAAGGCGTATTTTCGTTTTCTGACAAATTTCCCCAGATGTTTCTAAGTGTAACGCTTGGCCAGCTTTTGCCAGTCTTGCGCGTATTTCTCTTTCGGAACTTCCATCGGCAGTCATCTTGGATCCAGGTACGTGAACTCTTCCACCTCTTCAATGTTTTCTCCTTGTAGTTTTATTGGTTCGTTTGTCCTGCTATTCATCCTCATGTGCTTGATCTTTTTTTGCCTGGCTTTGAGTCCAATCTTTTGTGCGGTAGTGGAAAGCTCTTCTGTCTTTGACTGCATGTCCAAGAGGCGGTGGGATGTTAAGCAGATGTCATCTGCAAAGTCCAGATCCTCTAGCTGAGTTGTAAGCGTATTTGATTGAACTTTCACTGCGGCCTTAATGTCGTCATTTCCAAGCCCGTGCCATGTTTCAGGATGTCAGTGTACGTGAGTCCAGACTTCCTTGGCACTCCATGGTTTGGCAATCAGTAAATCAATCGAGACACTGGGTCGTTCTGTCTCCTGCTGCAGTGGTCTGCGACACGCATCGTTCGCTCTGTGGTCTTATCTGAAAGCTTTGACAATAAACATTTACATCTGATCGAACTATACAGAACAGTACCATGTTAATCTAACCAGTCAGGAATAGCCAGAAATCGAAAACTTTTTATTTATTTCAATCAATGAATGAATCAATCAATGAATCAATTAATGAATGAATGGATCAATCAATTAACCAACCTACCAGCCAACCAACCAATCAATCAATGAAATAGGCCCATCGAGACCGCATGGGGCGCGACAGCTCGGCAGTTAAAACGCCGGACTCACAATCGAGAGGGGGTTCGATTCTACCTGCTGTCGATTCACCCCACTTTTCCTGAGTCTTTCGGAAGGGACACTAAAAGCCGTTAGCCCCTCCTATATGGTGCCTAGGCCAGGGAAGTAAGAGATCCCACACAAGGAAATAAAAAACCTGCCGTTCACTCATAGAGCCAATGGTATCGATGTACAAAACCTGATACGTGCGGCTGCCAGAAACCTTGCTCTGATAGAGTTGGCGACATGGGCGCCTTGTATAGGCGGATTCTGGCGTTATATGAGACCACAAGTTATTATCAGTTGACTAACTTGGTGATGTTTCGTCTTCAGGGTGCTCGGTGGATCAGTTCCAGTGCCGAAGTGGCAATTGTATTCATAAGGACGCCGAGTGCAACGCGCATATCGACTGCTACGACCTGTCCGACGAGGATCACTGCAGTAAGCATTCCAGCTAACGGACCTCGTTGAATCAACGGAACGTAATGGAAAATTCACATCAATGGCAGTCGGCTATGCAAAGCAGTATTTTATATATTTATGCAAGAAAGGAATGGTGATTTTATATAATAGTGTTCAAGGAATAAGACTGCAGGAAGAAATATAAACCAGCAGTCAAGATGTTAAGCAATGTTTGTGTAATAACGGATAATCTTCTTCACCACAAACCAATACGACAACGACAACGACCATATCCACCAGAACAACACGACACCGTCGTTACTTCCAGTACAATCATGACTGTTATTTCATAAATCACCACTGCCACCACCATTGTAACGAACGACACCATTCATGTTTAATGTTCGCATGCAATGACGTCAACCCGCAACTGCCGTTTCAGATTGTTTTGACGACGAAACGAAATGCGACAACGGTTTGTGCATAGCGACGTCACAAGTTTGCGACGGCGTAAACAACTGTGCTGATAACTCAGACGAAAGAAATTGCAGTAAGTTAAAATAATAATCCTAACGTTGCTTTCAATCTCGTGCGTCGATACGGAGACGTAGCAAATATGGTCCGTGAGATCATTGGGCAAACGGGAATAGAAACGTTTATTTTATGCAAGATTTCAACGCGCAGTGAACCTCTCTATACGAACATATGTTATATGTGGCAGCTTAAATAATAAATAATACTTTGTGGCACCTTAAGCAATACTTTGTGGCACCTTAAGCAATACTTTGTGGATATGCTACTCGGTGAATAGTCAATACAGCGTCGATTGAATACACATGAGATAGCCACTTGATTATGACTACCTTAACACGACACACTCTTTGATGATATTTGATAAACAACAGTATGTATTTTGTTTGGTCAGCGTTTCACAGTAGCAGATGAAATTTGAAGTTTGACAGCGCAATGCTGACTTATTCGCAGTTGTTTTCTATATTAGTTACACTTGTTTTGAATTGTTTTCCAGCACGTTCTGCCTCTCAGTTCAGATGTGCAAATGGACTTCTTATAGCGGACAACAAACGATGCGACGCGAGAGACGACTGCGGGGACGAGAGTGATGAAATGGGATGTCGTGAGTAGATACATTTCTAGCCGTCGGATGTAATGCACCACCCGTTGAGTCTTCGAGCTAGCAAACAAATGTTTTTGACCAATGGTGGCATTTAAAATAAATGTTTCTACAAATATGAAGCATTATAAATATGCTGTTGAGGAATTAATGCACTTTAAATGTCACTATATGTAATATGGCCTACAAGTAAACGTGGACATGGCAAAAGAACAAACCAACAGTTTATCATACTGCCAGGTGTTTTGACAGAAGACTGCTAGAAGACTCTCTTTTCGATCACTCTCTCATTAATTTTTAAGTGTCGACTTTTCTAAACAAGTTTGGTGTATTTTAGCACGGTGGTTCATCTTGATATAAATATTTAACTCATTTAATTGATGATAATTGCAACAACAGATCCCTATATGGCATATCCCATGGCTTGTTCTCCTCATTTGGCGATAGTGTTTTCTTCTAGTGTGATGCGCTTCGTGTTCGTTTTTTTGCTACCTGTGGCGTTAAATAAAGCAATTGAAGGATAGACTTGTAAATAAAATAAACTGCTTGAAATCTTACTGTTTCTCATGTCAAAACAGCGGCTGGTATAGTTTGTGGTTGTTGCGGATGATTGTTTTGCCAATATTGTTATAGTAAACTACTAATGTTACTCATAGTAGCAGCAGCTGAACAGGTAGAACATTTTCAACAGTCCTTCCACCGATTCACTTTCAGCTTGTCGCGAACAAGAGTGTTCGGACGGCAAGTGCATCTTATCTGTGTGGCTGTGTGACGGCACGGCTGATTGCGTCAACGGCACGGACGAACTGAACTGTCGTACGTACCATTGGCTGCTTGTGTTTAGTAGGTCATGTCTGTGAGATATACGTATAACTACTGGATCCACTGTTGTATTTACTCGACGTGAAAGGATGTTTGTGTACCGCAGAGGCCACTGCAAGTACATGGTTGACGTTGTTTCCCTAAATATATAGACATAAACACGTGAAGCCTACTATATGATAACATAATAAACGAATAAACGTTAAGGGTATTACTAATTTATGATGTATATGATGATGTACTTTACCCCTGTGTGCGCGACGCCACATTGTGCGTCTTGATGGTATAGTTGTTGCTGTTATTAAACGTGTCATTACGCATAAATAGCGACTCGTTAAAGTAGGCTCTTGTAATAAAACACTCACCACGTGGTCAATAAGCCAAGTAGCTTCTTGCAGCTCCTAAGTGTATGACGTCAGAGTGGCAGTGTGAAGACGACACTTGTGTCATGGCGACTGAGCGGTGTGACGGACATGCGCAGTGTGCCGACGGCTCGGATGAGATGGGCTGTGGTAAGTGGCGGTGTACGTTAACATGCAAGAAATATAATTATGGTGACTTTGATTGTTTTAAATGTTATGCTAAGTAGTCTTACAGAGTGCGGGCATGATCAATAAACATATGAATGTGTGTAATATGTTACGGATCAATTAAATTGTAATATTATATTCTATATGAAATTGTGAATGCAACAGTGTGGGTTTCTAGAAAGCTGTTATCAAAGTAATATGACTTTGTTATAACAATGTAAAAACAATATGAGAAAACTATCTATTATGTAGATATTAAAAAAAATTATTTGGCTATTATCACGGTCATTACAATTGTCAATTGTAGGTCTATAAGCACCCAATGACGAGAACTATTAGCACCCAATGACAAGAACTATAATCACCAAATGACGAGAACTATAAGCATCCAATGACGAGAACTATAAGCACCCAATGACGAGAAATATAAGCACCCAATGACGAGAACTATAAGCACCCAATGACGAGAACTATAAGCACCCAATGACGAGAACTATAAGCACCCAATGACGAGAACTATTCACGCTTTTCTGTTGTAGTTCGTCTAAAGACGAGTTCTGGTGGCGCCTCTAGCGGTCTTCTGCAAGGGATGCACAACGGAAGTTGGTACTACGTCTGCGCCGATAACTGGTCACGTGTCTGGAGTAACGGCGTTTGTGATGCTTTGGGGAATGGGTACGAAATATAACTGACATTTGTATAACTGACATTTATATGCCAATACGAAATGGAATAACAAAGTAATGCATATCACAAAGCGCTATTCGGTGGATACTTGTGCGTAAATGTGTAAATACGTATAAATCCTATTTATAGTCTTAATGATATGATAGTAAACTGTATCTGATAGAACATAAAACACCATTTATTACTAAATATATACTACATCAGTATGTTTGCAAATTTATTCGGTTTTATTTGTTATATAAATAATTCACGAGGATTATGTTTTGATGACGTGAGAGTATACTAGGCAACACATTGGGCCGGCATATTGACTACACTGCTAGACTAAGCAATCCGACATGTAGACGTCCAACCATCCCGATAACAAGTCAAGTAGTCGGCCAGTCACAGTATCATTACGTCTGCATTGTGTAAAACACCAGATTGGTGGATGTCTACCAATGAACCGTCCTGCTACGCAGCTTGTATGCGACACACGAGTTTTATGTCTAAGCCGGATTGTATATGACATTGTATGTTTCCGTAGGCCAGCGATGACGACGTCTTCAGCGGCCGTTACGTCTACTTGGTACTTGACAACAGACAGAGCGGCAGCCTTCAACATAGGTGCGGCGGCACTGAGGTACGAATCTGAGGACACATGTATATTTTAGAACAGCAAACAATAAACATTGCTTCTGTGTTGCGAAACCATAATCTGTTGTTATATCAGTATTACTTTTTTATTTATGCCTATACTTGAACCGAATGAAGTTGAAACGTATTGACAGCGCATTCAAGAAAGAGAGTACAAGAAACGTGTTTAATGGCACGGTTATTTGTTTACTACTTTCAGAAATACCTGCGCAGAAAACAAAGCCGTGAGACTCGTTTGCGCAGATTCTGGTAAGTGTCTAAGATACATGTGAACAAACGCAGAAAAACTAACAACTTGTAATATAGTTCTGCGAACGCCGAACAAACTATCATGGTTATGTCAGGGCCTTATCGACTCATGACATGTTCAAGCAATTCGCGATAATTTAAATGCTGACCATTCACGCGATATGTCGATGTTATATGTAATAGAGTAACGTTGCAAAGGACATAAGAAAAAATTGCTAAGTACCGTTTTGTTTTCGAAGTAACATGGGTACATGTGTTAACAATGTTTGTTATTTCTTTGAAATATATTATAAAGTATTCATTATCATATGATTATATTCAGCTGTGTGAATACATGTGGGGACGTAGCAATGGATTGCTATTAGTACCCTTGGGTTTCAGAAGTAAAATGGACGCATGTTCGAACGCTGTTTCTTATTTCACTTGTTTTAACCCGTGTCCCCAGAATGTGGTCGTCGGTCGCCGGCAGTCACCGCTGCTCCTGCTGCCTTCATCATTGGCGGCGACCTCGCAAAGGAAGGCTGGTGGCCTTGGGTCGCCAGTGTTAGGGTATGTGTATAATACACCTCGCATTCTTCGAAGCATTAGTACACCGCTAGCTTAGTGGTGTGCTAGGCCTACATTTCATTAACCCTTTTCCTGCTGTGTCTGTTACATATAAACGTACCACTGTTACATACCCAAGTATACGAGTAACGAGGACAGTACGATATGTTAAGTCTCATGTCAAGCGGGAAATGAACACGCGGGATACTGTGTGATACAAAGAAATATGCAAGGAAAGATAAAGCTATCCTGCAATACCAATGGTTTATGTATTCGATAACATTTCAACTTGTGACATAGTTAAAGAAGCCTCCCATAAATATATACAGTAAACGTAGATACCCACGTTTGCGAAATTGTAATGCAACAGGCCTTTCTTCGTTTCTCCTACCCACAGTATCTGGGGACATTCCGTTGTGGAGCTGTCCTCATTGACAAGCAGTGGGTGCTGTCTGCTGCCCATTGCTTCTACTGGAGCAACGGCAACAGCATGGCGTCTCTCACGCGGTACATCCGGATCCAGCTCGGCACGGTGAAGGTGAACGGAGGCACGCCGCACGCTGTCACGTAAGGACATGTCCGTAACTGAATCCGGTTTTATTGACGCCGTTATGAAGATATGCAACTGTAATATTTCGCATAATCGTGCAATTGTACTCCATTGTACTTACGTAAGATTACTTCAATAACTGTTGCTGTGATGCAAACAGAAAAGTGCGAAAGTTAAACACGTCTGTAATGCCTGTCCACCATTTCTACTGTCAGCCCGGATAAAATACTCAATGATCCACTTAACTTTGTGAAGGATCCCGAGATGGTGTATGGGGGTTCTTTCGAACCACATTGGTTTTCTGTTTCTGCCCTAGATGACCCTCTAACTTGTGGTTCTTCATCGTAAATCGCGATATTCTTGTATCCTCATCGATACTAGACCTACATCTTACAAAGCAATGTGACATAATGCTACTCGGGAATTACAATTCATAATTATTAATTCAACGTTTTATTCATTTTATTGACAATATAGTTTGTTTGGACTGTTCAGTGCCCGAGTGCGCAAAGTGTTCCTGCACGAAGATTACAAAAAGAGGTCAGCCACCTTCCGCTACAACGACGTGGCGTTGATTCAGCTCGATCAACCCGTTGAGGTCAACGACTACGTCAGGCCGATCTGTTTGCCACACAGTGTCGACACCGTGTGGCCGTCACCGAAAGCCCGGTGTTACATGGCTGGGTGGGGATATACAAACGTCGACATTAGTGAGTACAGCACAGTACACAAACTATGGTCATAAGCCAATCAGTAATGTATGTATTGAGACAAATACACCGGCTATAGTCACACGCCAATCAGTAATGTATGTGTTTAGACAAATCTTGAGGTAAACACGGAATTTTTATTATTGTCCAATACATTCCGCCCTGGAATTAGTTGAGCCTGTCGGTTGCAGAGAGTTCTGCTGTGAACCAACGGGAGGCGAAGTTGCGAGCGTGGACGGCAAGCCGCTGTGGCGACAGTCGCTTCTGGGGCGAGGACCTGCGGAACACGAGTCAGCTGTGCGCCGGCTACGAGTCCGGATACATCGCCACTTGTTTCGTAAGTCTGCGCTGTCAAATTTGCTAAATTGTCCTCGCATTTCATTGTGAAACTGCTCTAATTGCACAGTTTAACTGCGGTCGTCTCGTGGTTGTGTAAGTAATCCCCCGCACGAATAGATCGATTTGTTAAAACAATGACGGTTCTACCAAGGGGAGTGTTCTCTATATGATGTATTAATCCTTCCATGGTATATTAAAACTCCAGTTGAAACTCAAGTCTCTATACGCATACGTAATTGTTGTGTGTGTTTTTTCTTAACTTGCCTTACTTGACTTTAACGCATAGGTCACTGTCCCCCAGGAAGTTGGCCCCCTCCACACTGCTCTATTTATCTGCTCTGCTGTCAACAGCTTCACTCCTGATCTGGTCACCTCTTCCATGGCCTTCCTCTCTTCCGCTGTCCTCTAAAGTCCTGTATGCATGCTTGCCTAACAGTGTCACCTCTTCCGTGGCCTTCCTCTCTTCCGCTGTCCTCTAAAGTCCTGTATGCATGCTTGCCTAATAGTGTCACCTCTTCCATGGCCTTCCTCTCTTCCGCTGTCCTCTAAAGTCCTGTATGCATGCTTGCCTAACAGTGTCACCTCTTCCATGGCCTTCCTCTCTTCCGCTGTCCTCTAAAGTCCTGTATGCATGCTTGCCTAATAGTGTCACCTCTTCCATGGCCTTCCTCTCTTCCGCTGTCCTCTAAAGTCCTGTATGCATGCTTGCCTAACAGTGTCACCTCTTTCGTGGCCTTCCTCTCTTCCGCTGTCCTCTAAAGTCCTGTATGCATGCTTGCCTAACAGTGTCACCTCTTCCGTGGCCTTCCTCTCTTCCGCTGTCCTCTAAAGTCCTGTATGTATGCTTGCCTAACAGTGTCACCTCTTCCGTGGCCTTCCTCTCTTCCGCTGTCCTGTAAAGTCCTGTATGTATGCTTGCCTAACAGTGTCACCTCTTCCGTGGCCTTCCTCTCTTCCGCTGTCCTCTAAAGTCCTGTATGCATGCTTGCCTAACAGTGTTATCTCTCGGCAGACAACAACGTTTTGTTTTCAAGTAATGTATTTTTGCTTGAATACATTATTATGAATACTCAGTCTTTACGTATTTCATGTTCTTCTGCATACAAACTATTATGATATACGGTTCGGTTAAGCTGTTAGCATATATTATGAATACTCGATCGATGCTCGATGTTTGTAGGACATAAGTTGTATTCTGTATACGTTCCCTGTGTTACATAGAGTTTATCTTGCTTCAACGTTAATACTACTTCCCTGCATATGCCCATTCTACTTGTTGGATACATTGTGCTTCATTGTGCATCATGTTGCAATTGTTGTCTTTAAAACCCAACTCTCAGGCAATACGACATTAAGCCTTACACTTCCATATTATAAAATGAAGTTACTCTAAAATTAGCCT
The DNA here is from genome assembly GCA_963662155.1 of Lamellibrachia columna. Taxonomy (NCBI): domain Eukaryota; kingdom Metazoa; phylum Annelida; class Polychaeta; order Sabellida; family Siboglinidae; genus Lamellibrachia; species Lamellibrachia columna. The sequence goes on from OY759263.1 coordinate 59,970,653, forward strand.
TTGCATAAAAACGGGCTTTTCCGTGAATATGGGGAAGCACAGATGTTGTTTTATTTTACTTGAGCACTACTGTAACCATGACTGTGACTTTGGCGTCCGTTTAGGGAGACAGCGGCGGCCCGCTGATGTGTGAGAACAGAGTCACCAAGCGATGGTCAGTGGCCGGAATCCTCAGTTTTGGACCGGCGACATGTGGCCAGGAACGATCGAGCCGGACAATGCCCGGCGTCTACAGTCGAGTCACCCACTACCTTCCGTGGATACGAAACATCACTGGCGGGAACAAATAGCGTAGCCGTCGAATACATCGGAATATTCAACAAGTCGGGCAGACGAATCTAATGCGATGAAATTGTATGATTTGTTTTCGTCTAATCGTGAGCAAAATTGGTTTTAAAGATAGATTCAGCGAATGGCGTTGGTCGATCAAAGCCTTAATACTCCATATCACGCAAGTTCAGCGTTACAGAAATCAATAATGGTTTTTTATGAATTCATAAAACACCATAGTTTTTAGCATATCCTTAGTAATATTATCCTAACACCATAGTTAAAACAAGCTAAAGACAACATGCTACGTGCGTTGTCCCTCTATGACGTCACATCAGCTTGCGGACATGGCGTCATGTTAAGACCTGAATACTCAATTGCGCCAACCTTACATGATCGTCCTTTACCCAGAGACGTGTAAATGGTGCAACAAAGCGCTAGGATATATATGATTACAGTTTCTACGGCAGTGTTTTAAGTAGGACGCGATGGCATACCGGTTAGAAGGCCGGACTCTCAATCGAGAGAACCCGGTTTCAAATCCCACTGTGGTCGCTTCGAACTTTGGCAAGTTGCCACTGTTCACTCATAAATGAGTACCTGGCAATACAGACAGTGGTGGAAATGTGAACAAATAGTCTTCGCGCAATTGCAGCGTGGCTGAATGCTTCCCAGAGAAGTTGAGATGGCCTTGGATTGAACAGGTCTGCCAGGGGGTGACGGACTACGGACCTGATACCGCGCTATATAAGAACGTACCTTTTTTGTAATTGTCGGCCTAGCCATGTGATCTCTTCAGTGCGCCGATCTCTAGCGGAGTAACACGTACACACAAGGGGACGCTTTAACTGTTACAGATTGTGGTCATATGTACATGTTACTATTATCTATTGTGTTGATGAGTGCTCGTACCCACGTGGACGCGCCTCGAGAGTGAATGAGTTTATTGTCATTGGTTCATAGATGTATGATATGAAATGTGCGATAAAGGACCGGTTTTATTGTTTTACATTCCAGAAATTGTTTATCTTAATAACAAATACTCAACTTGTCTACCGTCGCCTTGACAACGGAATTCTGATTCATTCTGATTCTGCTTCAGCTGATAAACATGTCGCTTACACATCAACATAGCAACGCACACACACTCGCACGCACGCACGCACGCACGCACGCACGCACGCACGCACGCACGCACGCACGCATGCACGCATGCACGCGCACAGAGTGGCGTATCTTCAAGTATAGTTCACGTGACAAACGATTGCTTAAGAACGAATGCGACACATATCAATTTGTATCACATGCTGTAATCATAGCAAGACGTGCCTCTTATCAGATTCTAATTAATGTGATTAGTAAACCTGTCCCATATATAATGATTGGGTGTGAATTCAAGACATGTATTTTGCGGTTTTTAAACCTATATTGATTGACCTGTTATTTATGTATATAATGACTTTACTGGATGCCTGCTTATTACACGGGGCGGTTCCGGACCCAGTTAAACTGCATCGGTCAGATTACAACTGTATCGATCAGATGACAACTGCATCGGTCAGATTACAACTGTATTGGACCTGATTACATCTGCATCGTGCCGTGTTGTTTTGTGTATATAACGAACGTATAGTGTGATAAGAAATGTTGTGTCGGTCAGATTTGAGGCCTAAATCTGGCCCTGTATTATGCCGTAATAATGTCACATCTGTCAATAATTGACAAGGTAGTAAACCCCTATACATGTTTGAAATGCCTTAGCACCGCTTTGTTAAAAATGACGATGGGGTGCCTACTTATTACAAGGACTAGTCTCGCTTATTCGACTCTCGCTCGGCTTCGTGAATCCGCCGAGAAGAGAGTCTGGCAGCAGAAGCGTGGTCTCATTGTTATCCACTGTCACCACTCCATTCTATGTAGGCGTTTCCGTGAAGCGCCAGCAGCCAATCAGCGTCATGGTGGAGATGCTACATGGCGGAGATGCTACACTAAAAACCTGTTTTGCCTGATTTAACTTTTCAGTCGAAGAGTTGTGTCAATAATTTTATTATCAAAGTTTAAAGTTAATTCGAATTGCATTGTATCAACTGACAAAAGTTAACGTTTGTTTTCTTTAGTCAAATGCCCGGATGACATCGTAATTAGCTAATTATGTCTGGAACTTGGTCGCATACTTAATTTCCGTCACAATGAAAACTGCACTCAGGCGAAGATGTGTGCGACAAACGGTGGCGCCACAGCGCGGAGCCTGGATAATCAAGGCTATACAAGGGCCGGTTCCAGACCCGATCAAACTGTATCGGTGAATAACAACTGCATGTATGAGATTACAACTGCATCGGTCAAATTACAACAAGATGGGTCAGATTACAACTGCATTGGTCAGATTACAACTGTGCCGTGTTGTTTTGTGTATTTAATGAACGCGTAGTGTGAAGAGAAAGATTGTGTCTGTCAGATTTGAGTCATATATTATGCCGTATTAATGTCACATCTGTGTATTTCGTTTGATTAATGCTACATTATTGCTTAGTGTGTAACTAGCATGACATTTTCACGGTGATACTGGAATGTTGTTAAGCGATAAAACGAACAAAATATTGCGTAATATATGTTTGAAATAGTTGATGTGTTTGGTTGTTGTTGCACAAAAGGGACAGTAACATTGTTATGTTGTGATATTGGTTATTAGCAAGACGCTTCCAAGTAGCACATTAACACCACAACGTGTCCCACATATGACAGTAGAACATTTAGGCACGAATTGTATTATTTACTGGATACCCTATTACAACACAACCTTATTCTATTTTTTACACGTACAGCACCTTGTCCTTCAGCCACATGAACACTGTTTGGGTACATAATGAAAGTTAAAAAGTGAAACAGCATTGACGAGACATTGTTTCATGTAAATCAGTAAGTATTGCACGTGACATTGAAAAGCCCTCGATCAGCGATAGCAGCTGGGGACAATTACTTGTATGTGGCAGAGTTGTCTTTTCACATTTGTCGAAAGTTCACATATGTCCTTAAGGCAACATTTACACATAAACGTCAACCGCTGCACATGTGAAAATAATCGAGTCCTTAAAACACAATTTACTTATCATAACGACATTGTTTTGTATAATTAGCGGGATAGAGAACATGCGTCATACTGTATATGTTGATGTAGCGAACTAATCACTAATTACAATTTATTAGTCAACCGTGAGCCGTTTTACATCATAAATGTCTACAGAGTGCGCATGTGCCAACCACCACAGCCCCAGTATCAAACACTGACGAGTAAGAACGTCGAAACAATGAGCAGCCGCCGCGTCGACTGGATAATTTCTAATAACTAATTGACGTATGCTATTGTGCTTGTGGTTCCCAACTTTGTTCTCCCAACCTACCCTCTGTGTCCTGTCCCGCTTCGTAATGACTTAGAATTATAGACGAAACAATATTCAACGCTGAGCTCAGTGATACACATTTTATCAACGAGATGAAGAAAACTGTAGGGGGAGACAGGAGCTAGTTGATGCAATGTTCAGTTAGAGTCACGCTTTGTGAAAAGTGTGTTAGATGCGTTATTTCTGACACCGCGTTTCGTGAAGCAAGTGTCACTCGTTACTATTATTACATTAATTTGATTCTGCAGACGTATACATCTTATACAGAGTGTGAATAGCAATGTAGGTGTGCTTCATATATTATGCTTTTCATGTGAGGTTACCTTCACCTTCATCCCTTGACCAGGTCTTGTCTGTCTGTATGTCTGTCTGTCTGACCTCGTCTGTCCTCTGTTGTGTGTAGCAAGGTAGGTCTTGATTGTCTAGCCAGGATGGTTTTTGCAATAGTGTTGTGTCGAGTGATGTGGCCAAACCAGGAGAGCTTGCGTCGTTTAACTGTTGCCAACAAAGGTACGTGCTTTCGAGCAAGGGAATCTACTTGTTGTCTCACATACTCATTTGTCTTGTATTCGGTGTACGACACGCAGAGGAGTCTTCTGAAGCGTTTCCTTTCTAATGTTTGTACGCGTCTCTCTGAATCTGCTCCCAGAGTCCAGCTCTCGCATCCGCACAGGAGGATTGACACAACGAGTGCTCTGTGGAGCTTGAGCTTCGTCTTGAAGCTGATGTTTCTGCTCTTCCAGATGGTGTTAAGTCTTGCATAGCAGACATGGCCACTGCAATCTTTATTTTGATTTTCTTTGTTGAGGTGCCACCAGTGCTTAAGTTGGACCCAAGATATTTGAAAGATTCAAGTTTCAGACCGTTCATCTTGATGTTAATGGCGGTGTTCTGGTTGGCATTGTTGACAAGAATTTTGCCTTTCTCTGGGCTGACTTCCATTCCGTAAGCTCTTGCCTTTTCTTCCAGTCTGGTAGTGAGGTCTTGAAGTGCACTCTCGCTGCCTCCCTTGAGGTCAATATCGTCCGCAAAACGAAGATTACATATTGGCTTTCCACCAATAGATATGGTGGTGTTGAAGTCTTGGACGGTCTCCTGCATGATGTTCTCGAGGAATGTGTTGAAGAGAACTGGTGAGAGTGGGCACACCTGACGAACTCCTACAGTTGTTTTGAAAAGGTCTCCCAATTTGATTATTTAGAAGGACAGCACTGTTTGAGTTGGCGTACAGTGCCTGTATGACTTGTATCAGATCTTTGTCGAAATTGTAGTTTCTCACTTGCCACAAGCCTTCGTGCCAGATACAGTCAAACGCCTTCTTAAAGTAATGAAATTGTGGAACGGGTCTATTTATTGAAGCAGGTGTTTTTCTTTGATCAATCTTACATTTAAGATATGTTCGGTGGTGGTTCTCCCGCCCCTAAATCATTTTCCTTTGAGTGTGTGCAAGATGACTCGTAGCACGATATTGCTTGGGTGACTGATGGTGCTGCATTTTTTGCATAGTCTTAGATTTAATTTTTTGGGATTGGCATGATCATTGATTGAGCCCAATTCCTTGGGCCATTACTTTGTTTTCCAGAGCCTCTGGCATGGTTCTGTAGGGATCTTTATCATTCCAGGGCCGCCGTATGTCAGCAGTTCTGCTGGAATGTTGTCTGTGCCGGGTGATTCCCACCTTTCAGTGTGCGCACTGCCTACTCTACTTCTTCTTTCATCACTTGCATATTGTCTGTTTCATCAACACTGCTGGTTTTTACTGTTCAATGTGCTGGTATCTGGTGTCAGTTCGTAGTTGTAGCGCTCTTGGGAATACTCAGTCCATCGTGTAAGAACGGCCGCGTTATCAGTTAGCAGGGAGCCGTTCTTATCTTCTATAACTGTAGCCTTGTGTTGCCTTCTTGTCAGCTTCTTCAGTGTATCAAAGACTTTCTTGCTGTTACTCTCTTTTATTCATTTCTCAATGTTGTCACATTGCTGTGAGATCCATTTATCTTTTGCTTTTATTGTCTCCGTTCTGATAATAAAACAACAAGCAATTCGTCAAAAGATCAGGTCTCGGGAGGGGAAGACAATCCGGTTGGACTGAGTATGAAACGTTGCAGGGAAAGCCGCAAGGAAGCTACCCCGCGGAGCCTTCTTTTTCCCAGGACAACTACCCAAGTTGGTACGTGGAACGTGCGTACTATGTACGAAACAGGGAAGACCGCCCAGATTGCAGCAGAGATGAAGCGGTATAAACTTGCCGTATGAGAGAAACATATTTCTATCAATATTTTCATACCTATGCAATATCTTAAAAACTTAAATCTGATCTCCTCTTAACCTCCTTGTTTCTAAAGTTGTTAAACCACATTCTTTCAGGCATTCCTCATAACTAAGGTCTCTCAGTTCTGGATTCATTTTGCTCTCCTTTGTATGCGTTCAATCGTATCTATATCCTTCTTACGATATGGTCTCCACTCTTGTATACAGTATTCTAAATGAGGTCTAACTCTTGCTTTATACACAAGTATAATTAGCTGTTGTTTTCCTTGTATGTTATGTTTCTCCTAATCAACCCAATAATTTGATTACCCTTTGAAACTGCAATACCACCCTGCTCTGAAACTTTCATATCAGCACTTATTGTTATTCCTAAGTCATTTTCTTTTACAGCAGTATCTAGAACAGTATCTCCCATATTATAGTTTATATCCAAGTTCCCGTGTCCTGTATGTAGGCATTTACCTTTCCCAAAATTGAATAACATCCGCCATTTTTTTCAGACCATTTTAACTAATTTGTCTAGATCGTTTTGTAAATGTTGTTTATCACAATCAGTATTAACATTTCTAAACACTTTTGTCATCTGCAAATTTCAGTACGTTGATTGTTATTGTCGTCCAAACTATTGATATATGTTAAACATAATAAAGATCCTAATACTGATCCTTGTGGTACCCCACTCAAAACTACTTTCCAGTTTGAAACCTCTCCATCTACTACACGTTGTCTTCTGTCAGTCAGCCATTGTGCTATCCAGTCAATTATGCCATCCCCGATACAATGGGCTTTTCATTGAGGTAGTAATCTTTGATGTGACCCTTTGTCAAAAGTGTTCTGAAAATCTAAGAAGATAATATCTACTGGCGATCACCCGTCTATCCACTTAGTGATTTCTTCAAAAAAAACATTAGTTAAGCATGACCTCGCTTTTTGTTGCGATGAATTTAATAATGTATGCCTAACAAGGAAGTCCACCATATGGTCTTTAATTAACCTTCCTAATAATTAACAAATCACTGACGTTAAATTCGATGGTCTGTAATTCTCTGACTTATTTCTCGAACCCTTTGTTTGCTTCTTTCCATTCCAACTCCCTCTTTTAATGACAAGTTGAGCACTCTTGCAAGTGGTATACTGACTTGTTCTACTGTTTCCATTAGTAGCTTTGGAGGAATTCCATCCACTCCCGGTGATTTGTTATCCTCCAATGCCTTTATTTTTTAGCTACCATTTCTGGAGTTAAAATTAACTGCCTTAAATAGTCAGATTTAACCTCATGAAATTTAGCATCTGGAACTGGTAATTAATTAATATCCTCTCTGGTAAACACTGACCTGAAGTAACCATTTAGGTCTTCCGCCATTAAAAACCCTTGTGATATTATATTTCCAGCACTGTCTTCTAGAGGTCAGACCTTGTCTCGTACGTTTAGTTTACTCCTGACATATGCACAAAAACTATTGCTGTAATGTTTATGTTACATGCTAGGTTTTGCTCATAGCTTCTTTAAGATTGTCTAATTTCAGTCGTAGCTGCATAACGTGCGTCGTTGTAATTTGCATAGTCTGCATCCTTTCTGGTACGTCTATACAACCTCCATATAGTTTGCTTGAACATTATTTTTCTAATAGCTGTGTGTTTCTTTCTATACCGTTTTCCCTGTTTATTCAAGGGAACACATTTACCGATGATACTCTCAATTTCATATTTTAGAATGTTCAAACATTCAATTGCAGTCTTATTCCTCAGCATGCTATTCCAATCTAGCTTTGCTAAGTATTTTCTCATATCTTTATAGTTACCTTTTTGGAAGTTTCTCCTATATGTTTTTTATGTATACCTTCTGATTTTATATTGATATCAAAATGTATTTGATTATGGTTCATGTATTTTAACATTGTCCACTAATTCTGTTTGTGATGACAAAACTAAATATAATACATTCTCTCCCCTGGTTGATTATAGCACGTGCTGAGTAAGGAAGCTATCCTGAATTAAAATAGAAATTTTTGGTCCTCACCCCCTGTACTCTCTAAATATTTCCATTGTTAAAATCTCCCATTATGATACATTCCCCTTGACTCACTTCCTTTATAGCTTTTAGTATTTTTGTGTTATCCTCTTCGTTTATGTTTGGACTTCATATTGTTTACTAGAACAGAAACCTGAAGATTGGGAGAGTTACCATCTTTTTTGTTGTATTTTGTGTATTTTTGTGGAGTTGTTATTTCCTGCGGTTCATCGCTGGGTTCCCGAGACAACATTCCTCTTCAAGTTTCAAGCGTGCATATCCGTGTCGCTTAATATGTGTCACTCGATGTCGTCATCTACTAATCTTGCTTCCCTTTCATTTTCACTACATTCTTAAGCTTCCTTCATTCGTGTATCATATTCGCTCGTCAGCCATTTTCAGGTGCCCACGTGTTCTCCTTACCCCCCTGTCGCTGGTACTTTCATGCCGTCTATTCCATGCCTCCCTGTCGCTGGTACTTTCATGCCGTCTATTCCGTACCTCTCTCTCGCTGATACTCTGCTGCCGTTTAGTATATACCTCTCTGTCGTTGGTACTGTGCTGTCGTCTAGTCCATACCTCCCTGTCGTTGGTACTGTCATGTCGTCTAGTCCATACCTCCCTGTCGTTGGTACTGTCATGTCGTCTAATCCATACCTCCCTGTCGTTGGTACTGTCATGTCGTCTAATCCATACCTCCCTGTCGTTGGTACTGTCATGTCGTCTAGTCCAATGAGTCAATGTTGTCTGGTGTGTTTTTCTCTAGGCAATGTGATCGCCCACATACATTATTTGGTACCATTGAAGTAGCTGAGAAAGATGCTATATGGAGAACGTCTAATACATGGGTTGACAAAGCTACCGACCACATATACAAAAGGATGGCCGAGTTTTGTTAGGTACCGCATGGACGGCCGAGTTGTTAGGTTCTGAAAGGCCGGCCTAGTTGACCAAGTCTTTAGATAGTCGGTATAACATCAGACGTAATACACGTTTGTTTGTTAGACACAAAGAGTGACGTTTGTTAGACGTCAACCGTTTAATATCTTGTAGAGGTACTAACACAAAACTTAAGTAATGTTAGTATAATATAATGCATGTAATAAATATATTTTATTGTTTCTATGTGAAACTTTGTAAATACAATTGAATGAGTTTCCTTTATAAATAAATACTCATCTTTTTATTCATTGCCACGCTTCGCATTTTATAGTGTTAACTTGTCATAGTTAAACAGGCGTCACCCTTTGAGTGAACAATTCATATCTGGCGGTCTGTCTGTATGGTTCGTCTGGTCCCTGAATGAAGCCCGTGCTGCTTCCTGGCTGATCATTTAACTGGTGTCCAGTCGGTTCTCCGGTTGTCTGGCTGGCTTGGTGTCTAGCTGGTGGATTGGTTGCCTGGCTGAGTATCAGGCTTGATGATAGGCTGGCTGGAATCTTTGTCTGTCTGACTGGTTGGTGTGGTGTCAGGCTCACTGGAAGCGAAGGTGATCCATGAAAGCTCAGTGCTTCAACCTTGTCTAGTTATCTTCATCCTGTAGAATTGTGTAGCAGCTGCACGTGAGCATGACCTCTAAAATATGTTGTACTCAGCATCTGAACTTTTAATGAAACATGATCCATGCTATTTTCAACATATGTCCTTTATCAAATATCATCCATCTGATTTACAACACCGAACCTTTATATATCGTCTTCAGCAGATAACAACTAATGGTAAAAACCAATCGATTGAGGATAACTAGTTGTTTCATTATGACATTGCCTTTATGAGTAGATAGAACTGTTGTGGGTACGTTTGAAGCAACAGAACCGTCCAAGTTACGTGACATTTGATATAGGAACGCTCATTGAATATTTAATAGCTAGTTATTGCGCCAACCGGTGACTGGGCGACCCCAAATTTTTGACATTTATACTCATTGTTAGTTTTCTGAATGGCAATTTGTTAAACAGACGCATGTGCATCGTTCTGAGTTGTCAATCAAAGTGGACGTCGTCAGAGCAAGACATTGCTTGGATAATTCCATTGAAATCTACGTCTTGTGGTCATCGCAATGTATTAGTAACCCAATTAGCGTAAATACCACGGAATGTGTATGCCTGTGTTGGACGTCTATATACAGTAATTGTCTTTCGGTTTCAGTCGCTGACGATGACTGCACAACACTCTGATGTGGCGTTCTCCTGCAAAGATGTTACAGCGGTGGATCTTGTGGCACTCGTTTAAGATGAATTGCTAAACTCACTCATACAGTCCACGTCAGACATGTCGCACAAATAAAATATGAATTATTGATTTTATATGATATGATTATCATTATATGCTTAGTTGCAAGCATATGTGCGGCAAATATGAGTATGCTGTTAAATGGCAATCATATTGGCGCCATAGAAGTAACTTATTATTATTATTATTATATGTAAATATTGCACAAAGCTGCAATAATAGCAAATGACTCCTACATTTATAAGTCGCCCATGATACAGCCAAATCACTCAATCTGACAAGTTCGGTTTACGAAGTCAGTCAGTCAGAACACAAGAACGCTTAGGATGATTGTAATTATTGTTTAATAATCGTGCAGGATATAAAACGCACGGAAACATGTGTTCTAATTGTCTTGGGAATTCGATGTTGTCAGTTTGGTTTGAACGACGATGGGCCATGACAAAGTTTTGTAGAGTGAAATCAAACCACGTTAGCCAAATAGAGCTGTTATAAAGCATCGAAACATACACGTCTCTACGCACAAACGTCTCTATGCATATTTTGGTGCACACACGTCGCTATGCACATGTTGGGGCACACACATGTTTGCTGAATCTGTATAGTAACAACACATTGAGTTGATTCGGGAATACGTAGTGATCAAAAACCGAGCCGCATTCGCCAATCCATTTCGAGGCAGCCGTCTGGTTCCATTTCATCCGAAAGATACTGTTTGCTCTTCCGTTAATTATGGGTGCACCAATCTCTATCAAGAGTCCACATACAGTTAATTAAAATTCACAATACCCACGACCCCGTTACTCTCTTGGTTATTCCTGCTGCGTCTCTTTCTTCTTCTTCCGTATGATAAACGAATTGTCCTTTCGTCGAGTGGAAGACAGCACTGATCAACCATTGGCTTTCCGTTGATGCTCCGAGACGAGAGAGTATCCCTTCTTCGTTAGGAGGTTGCATTTCACTTGCCCTTCGCCTGTGCATCTGGTGGCGGGTGCTTGCAATGGCAGACCATCAAAAGCCCTTCTCTTGGCTGAGTGCACGGTATCTGTGTTGGGCACATCAGACACGGCTGACCGCCCACAAACTGCTGACCGCCCACAAACTGCTGACCGCCCACAAACTGCTGACCGCCCACAAATGGCTGACCGCCCACAAACGGCTGACCGCCCACAAACGGCTGGCCCTGCTGGCTGCCCAGATACTGGTTGAGTCTGTCGGAGCCGGCACCAGGCTCGGGCCATCCCGGCATCTTCGTGATGTCGGTCTCCGTGCCTGTGATGTCCCCGTAGCGGCGACGCAGTCCCGGCGTGTACAGTACCACGTCGACGTCGTTGGCCTTCTCCCGCAGGTTGCGCGCGCTCTCCGTCACTTCCTCTATGGTGTCCTTCTGGGAACGCAGCTTCGACAGCAATTCGGCAATGGCTCTCGCTAGGCGTCGCAGGATCTCCCGCTTCCTGTGATTGGAATGCAATTCCAACCAGGTTAACGCACCTCAGGTGTAAAGGGGATATACTGGGTATCCACTAACATTATGAGTAGTAATATTTTGCAGATGGATGACTCACTCAAATCCTTATATATACAAATAGCGATAACATCCCTCGCAGAACCTGGATGCGAATATTATTCCCGTTTCCATAAGAAAATTTATTTTTAATATTATGGATCGATTTCGTTCTTCATATCACCGTGAAAACAAAATGCGCTGAGAAAAGCTTCCGTGACTGAGTCGGTATGGCCCGTGTTTTTTCACATATTATAATTGTAAATGAAATTCATTGTCCATAGCATTTGCATTGCATTGATTACACGCGTACATTTAGCAGCAACTTGAGAGAAATAAAGAATGAATGAGTGAATATTAATGATCAGTGGTGTTATCTGACAGTAACAGTCGCAAACATGTGGTTTACACCTGACTATATTAGAGACGGCCAACTTAGTAGCCTTTTGTGTGATTGAAATAGGTATGGTCATAATATCGATGTGAAAGCATCCACATCTACGCATCTATGAAAAGCTATCATATCACCCCTGCCACAATATACATTTATCTGCAGAATTTATTTCATTTAGTAGACTTGCATGTATAAAATCTCTCAATTTCAATTGCATATAATTGTGGATAGTATTTTGTGTTGAAATTTGATTAGAAACACAATAACATCCGTTTTCTGGAGCTATTTTACGTCTCTCAAATGTACACATGCTCTGATGTAACAAGTCCTAGACAATAATGACGTCGCCCTGCCAGTGGCGTATATAGGATCTCGAAGGTGAGGCGAAATTGGGTGTGGGCAAGCTTAATCACTCACATTACTTTACTACGATACTATGACGTAGTGGCACAACAGGCTAGATAAAAAATTCAAATGTTAAGCAAAAAGGCGCGCAGCCCAATACCCCCCCCAAAAAAAAATACGCCACTGGCACCGCGCCTTGCCTACCAGTCGTTAATACCATTCGCCAGCCAGTCGTTTTGGATTTATTGTGGCAGCTGTAATTTGGTTAGTGGCGCCACTGTTGTGGGGCGTGGAAGACATGTGGGTACCTGCGGGCGGCCATCTCCAGCTCCGTGCAGTCGTGGTGGCGGTGGTTGGCGAACATACACCGCAGACACACCGCCTGCTCGCACGTGTGGCAGTAGATGTCCTTCATCTTGTCGAGGTGCACCGGACACCGAGTCAAGCTCAGCTTCGTCGTCGTCATGTTCGGTTCTCCGAAGTCTGTGTCTAAGTGATGTCTCTACTGGGATTAACCGCGTGCTCGCGGACGCTTAGAATCTGGATCTACGCGATACGGCTGTAGGACGACGGTTTAAAGGGCGTTTCCTTTCATGTGTGGTTGATCTGAAAGAAAAAGAAAATATTTTATAAATTATATTTACTTCGACGTCGTCGTTTCTTGGTTCTAGGTCAATCGTTAAATTTTTTTACTTAATTTCCACTGACAATTTTGATTTTACTTTGTTTCAAATATACGTACAATATTGTTCCATTGGTAGGCCATTGGGTGGAAAACAAGAGCTGTGTATCTTAAACACAGTCGCAAAATTAACGATGCACACCAACTTCAACGTACATGTGTATGTTAAGAGAGGAAATGTGCAGCCACTGTTTGCAGCACGGGGGGGGGGGGATTTTCAACAGCACTGGTAAAGTCTACTACGTCACACTTTAAAATGTGACGATGTTAACCGTCAATAAAGTTATTTTTACGGTCTACCTGCCACATGACGTACCTAGAACCGACATGTCGACTTGAGGCGTGCTGCCTGATGCGCCCTCAAGGATGTCCCGCACCCGACTGTCGCTGGAGAGTCGACGTCGATCGTCCCGCCGCCTTCCAAGACTCGTCGTGTCGGCGTCGAGCTCGGGTGTTTCCGACAATCAGTGACGTCACATCCGTCGCGTAATTTAAATAATAAGAAAATAAGCCAAACGTGATGTGTCCACCAGTTGTCGTTAACTATGTTGATTGTTGTAACAAAATGATAATATCATGTTATTGGTAGAGTAGTCATCACATGCATTACATTGTCCTACAATTTATAAAGGTTTCACATAATTTATCATTATTTATAATAGTTAATCCAAAAGGGAAACAACGCTACGCGGGGATTTAATTTTCTGTTTAGAAATGTGTTGTATCAGTCAGTTGTGTCGACGTTTCTTGCGGACCCTAATGTTAAAAAATAATAAAATGCGACAATTTTAATTGCATCCACGTGGACTCGTGCATATATCAACGATACACTCTAAATTACAGCAACGACGTACGTTGTTGGTGGCGTGTACCTTTAATGGCGCGTCTTTGACAGGCACAGTTATCGGTTCCTCCTCAAATCGATTTTTTTGCTAGTCTCATTTAAAAATCATGTTGTGAAATATCAAACCTACCTAGTATCCACTGCAACATGCTAGCTCGTTTGTGCCACTTTTGTATGTAGTTTTTTCGTGTGTAAAATTAACTGGTCAAACATTAAGTGAGGTGAAAATGGAAACGCTAAAAACTCATGAATTTCACCCTTGGGGAAATTTCATAACGTAGTCACGTGATCGGCGAGAGTACGGAAGTCATGTCTTTGATCGGCGTTGACCCGCAAAGTGTTTACCGTTTTGGATTTCCAGTGTTTTCAGCCTTAAGATTTAAGTTAATTCTTACCATGATTTGAACAAACATACGCACTTTTTATTACATTAACTGCAGATGATTCTATTCACGCGCGATATGTTTGGATATGTTTGGACATCAACGAACCGGATTCGCGATAGGCTAAATCAGTCGAGGATCGAGTTATAGGTTCATTAATGAAACGTGACTACGCACGAGCGTGTATCATTAGGTTCCGCCAGATGTCGCCACTTTCCGGCACAAATCTGGTCGATTTTGTGACAGACCGAATCACGAACTGTATTTTAGAGACACGACAAGGCAAGATATCCCGTGGACGAAGAAACAAATTATTTGCCGTTTCTGGCAATGGGTATATAGGAAAGATGTTTGAATTATATATTAATCGGATGAAAATATAACAGTACCTTGTATGCGATGTTTGTGTTTTGGGAGCAAAACGCACCCTCTGCAGCAGCGGATCCAGGGGGGGTCTTAGGGGTCTCAAGACCCCCCCTAGGCCACGAAGGGGGGGTCTTAGACCCCCCTGTGTTTCTGGCAAATATTACGGTAAAAGAACACGAAGGGGAGACCGAGATTAGTCCGCTCCCGGGGCAAGTCCGCCAACCAGCTTTTATTCCACGCCGTTGCAGAATTAAGTCACACGATTAAGTCACATGATCATCAAACTACATGCAGCGCAGTGTTCGAAATGACCACTGACTCTTGGTGGTCCCCGAAATTTTTTTTCTTTAAAATCTTCTTTTCAGGCACTGTAATGGCTATTAATGCCTAAAAAACGTGCTTGCTATAATAGCGACTTGTAGTTATTTTACCAACTAAGGTTGAAAGCACTTGTTGTCAGTCGCTCTGAATAAGAGCGTCTGTTAAATGACTAAATTGTTATCTAAGCCATTGTTACTGGAGTAATGCGCTTACAGACACAGTTCTCTGTAATTCTGAGAAGTAAAATGCCAAGGTAAAATGTGCCTGAATGACAATAGAGTGAGCTGAATGAATCAGCTAAACTACCAACATAATGATGTCGAATCCTGCAAAAACCGCCAAGTTCTGCGAAAACCGTCGAGTTCTTGTTGCGAGATCGATCAAGTTCTCCGAAAACTGTTGAGTTCTGCGAAAACCGTCGAGTTTTAGCACGCACACGCAGCAACAGATGCAACTGCGGAAGGGTAATTACATCGGTACAATGATAAAATGTGAGACCCCCAAGCTTACATTTTTCTTTCTTGTGGGATATCCCTCATGCCTTATGGCAGGACCCCCAGACCCCCTCATTTCGAACACTGATGCAGCTGGAAACTGACGTCCACGAGTTGCTGCCTGGAAAGTTGTGAACTAGAATACTAATTTTTGTGACTGAAAGTAATTTGTTTTATTTTGTTTCGATCAAATTTTAGTATTTACAATTTAGAGTGCATCGCACGTCGGGGCGTTTTAAAAGAGCTGGAGGTATGTGATTTTGATAAAACTTGGTCAGCATGTCAATGAGATGATGGCAGTTGCTGTGAAAAAGTTTAAGAATTTTTAGTGGTCACGTTTTCTTATAATCAGACAAAACGTTAACATGGCCACCAATGCAATTCTCAACTGTGGTCTGACTCCTAATCAAGTTGTGGCAGTGGTGATATGCTGGGTGGCGCCACTAGTAGGAAGTTTGTAGCGAACCGCCTATCGCTTTAATCGCTAGGGGCACTGTAATAGTATGTCAACAAGCATGATTGTTCTTAGAAGGCAAAGTTTGCCATTCTTGTTGCGTTCAACGTCTGTGAGTAAGGTATTTAATCAATGACTAGACACACTATCCTGACATCCAAACTAGACATATGTTATAGCATGTCATGATTAACATATGCTTGTATTACCTATTTCCTCATTATCGCCTAACATAACGCCCCCCCCCCCCATAAATTCATGACAAGGCGTGACCAGAACCGGGAGGGGTACCCATCGCAACGCCTAAGTCAGAAGGTTGGCAGGTAGGAGCAGGGTTCGTTGGGAGCTGCGGGGCAACCGGCCCTAGCCTAGCCTAGGACTAGGTAGTAGGTCTAGTAGTATCTATTCTGTACCTACTACCTAGTCTTCGTCTTTTAGTATAGACATAGTCTATACTGGTATCGTCAGACTATGTCTATAACCATCACGCCCGTGATAGGTATAGCCGATGTTATGGCATAGCCTGCCACAGTTAAATAGAACATTTTGTTTTCTGGTGTAATGTGTTGTCAATGATTAATTGAAAAATGTACATTTGGATACATGTTTGTGTCATCAACTAAATACTGTTATCATTCAATACTTATTGATTAATATGATCAATGATGACAATGACTACTGCACAAATATGCTACCACATCGTACTCAGTACTAGGTAGGTTCGTTAGATAGTCATTGTATCTTTTCAGAAGCAATTGTCCTGTCTTAACGTTGATTTGCAGCGAAGTGTTACCACAAGACATGGTTTGCATCAGAATACCGCTACAGTGCAGCGAAGTGTTACCACGGCCGCAGTGCAGCGAAGTGTTACCACGGCCGCAGTGCAGCGAAGTGTTACCACGGCCGCAGTGCAGGAGGAGCCACTGACACGATGCGTACAGGAAGGCGGAATTCGCACAGTTATTTTAAACAACATAAAAAAACGGTGAGATCGCATTCCACGGACATCTGCATTTTCATAGCTGTGGAATATAAGAAGGCAAGAACGTCCATTTGTACAGTTGCTTTGAACAATCAAACTCATATATAACTGCCTTGCTGTTAAAATAAATAAATAAATAAATAGTGTACATATGACATTAAGATAAATAAAATAAAGATAAAGATAACTAAAAAATTACAATAAATAAATGAAATACATGTTCTTAGAGAGTCCTCATTCACAGGTGGTCTGTTCCTCAAAGGAAAGAAGCTTAGAAAGTGTGTGAGCATTTGTCTCACAAGAGTGGGTGTCTGTTCCAGGAATGCCCTGTCCCTTCCTATGCTTGAGTCATTGAGAGAAGCCATCACACGAGATGTCAACAGACAAGACTTGATGGTGATAGTGCTTCGAAGTTCAGGACCTGTGTTCAGTGCCGGGCATGACCTCAAGGAACTGGTGAGTCACAGCTGTTATAATAATAATAATAATAAATGGTTCTTTTGTAGCGCAGACTCCTGTACTATACAGGTCACTTTACAACAAAATAATATATATATATAAATCCAATATTTTTTTAAAGGATGTAATAATATATAAACTCATTAAAATCTAGTTTAAGAAAAATTAAATACAGTATACTTGACAACATACATTGAAATAATATAGTAATTATAGTTAACGTAGTTAAAATTAAGAAAATGTGTTGAAATAAAAAAAATGTTAAACCATGTCATAGTGACTGGTTTTGATACAGTGTATTTAGTCATAGAATGTGTTGAACAGGTGGGTTTTCAATGTTCATTTTTTATTCAGCTCCAACAGGTCTGAAGACCCAGTAACAGGACTGATGACAAAATATAAAAACAATATATATAAATAACAAAAACAGTAAGAGCAATAGTTATAATAAGGGTATAAAACCACACAATACCGACATTACTAACATAGCAAGCTAAGACATTAGCATTATACATAGAAATATTTTTGAATTACAGATCTGAAGGTATTGGCTGCTATAAATATTTCACAAGTGGGGTCAGTTAAATACAATGTGTTGAAAGTAGTCATACATCTATTTAAAACTTTAAAACTGAGTGTTTCCTAATGTTGATTTTGCTTTTAGATATTCTAAAAGGAGTGTAGTTTGAAGGACAATGACATTGGATATTTCCTACCAGATAGGACAAATCTAGATGAGAGTGCATACACTTTTGTAGGAAGATCAGATCTACAATTTGCCTGTGATGTTGAAGGGATGCTAGTCTAAAATTATGGCAAAGTGCAGGATAATTGTCAGTGGAGTAGATACTGGTTAGATACTGTGCTTCTAGTTCTACACCTCACAAATCCGTGTTGGCTTCCCAAAATTGTGTTACGCACCTGGTTGTACAATGAATCATACACCACTTTCTAAAAAACCTTTACTAAATAGCGGTAAAAGAGAGATAGGTCTGTAGTTACAAACATTTCGTTTATCTCTTATACACATGAATAACATTTGCAAGTTTAAAACAGGTTGGAAAAGTTCCACAGTTTAAGGACATATTAAAAAGTACAGTTAGTGAACCTGCTAATTCTGTGGCACACTCCCTGAGAATTACACCTGATATATTATCAGGGCCACATGTTTTATTTGCATTGGTGGATCTTAGTACCCTGATGACATTATCATAAGACACACTGATGTGCGAAATTTGGTCTGATTGAAATGGGGGTATATTTGAATAATCAAGGTTATCTACTGATAGTCTGAAAATAGTTTGTAGTTTGTTTTTAATCTTATCCTGCTGATCATATCATTTGTAGTTTGTTTTTAATCTTATCCTGCTGATCATATCATTTGTAGTTTGTTTTTAATCTATCCTGCTGATCATATCATTCGTAGTTTGTTTTTAATCTATCCTGCTGATCATATCATTCGTAGTTTGTTTTTAATCTTATCCTGCTGATCATATCATTTGCAGTTTGTTTTTAATCTTATCCTGCTGATCATATCATTTGTAGTTTGTTTTTAATCTTATCCTGCTGATCATATCATTTGTAGTTTGTTTTTAATCTTATCCTGCTAATCATATCATTTGCAGTTTGTTTTTAATCTTATCCTGCTGATCATATCATTTGTAGTTTGTTTTTAATCTTATCCTGCTGATCATATCATTTGTAGTTTGTTTTTAATCTTATCCTGCTAATCATATCATTTGCAGTTTGTTTTTAATCTTTTCCTGCTGATCATATCATTTGTAGTTTGTTTTTAATCTTATCCTGCTAATCATATCATTCGTAGTTTGTTTTTAATCTTATCCTGCTAATCATATCATTCGTAGTTTGTTTTTAATCTTATCCTGCAGATCATATCATTTGCAGTTTGTTTTTAATCTTATCCTGCTGATCATATCATTTGTAGTTTGTTTTTTATTGTTTTTGTTTTATGCTTTTGAATAATTATAGTATAAACTTTTCCTGATGTCTTTATTTCCAGATTCATTATCTTGTGTAGTGCTACCATGATTTGTGGCATTCCCAAATAACTCATAGTTCACATAATGCAGGACTGATTCGAGACCGTGACAGCAATAACTGGGCAGGGCTTCAACATTTAGGAAGTTTTCTTACCTTATTATCTACTGATATGTCCATGGTGATACCAAACATGTGGTCTGTGGTGAAACCTGAAAACCTTCCAACCGTAAACTTTTAACTTAGGGTAACCAAGGAACCTTGAATATAAATTTATCTAATTCTTTGAAGTTTCAAAATCTGGAATTTTGGTGGAAATTGGGAAGGTCAGTATTTGTGTGTATTTCATACGTATTAAATACATCTGTCATGTGTGATGTTGCAGAGGACAGAAGCCGGTATAGAGTACCACAAGAAAGTATTTGAGAGATGCATGGAAGTCATGAAGCTTGTTCAGGTTTGTTATCTTAAATATTAAATCATTAGAAATAGAATTGAGTAAATTTATTATCATGAAATAAGATACACCTACAAGTTAATGGAACAGTTTTAACATCGTACTTAAGATAAATATGACAGAATCTGTATCATTTATATATCCTGCTTTATATATCCTGCATCAAGATGTACCTCAAAATCAAACGAATATCATTCTGTGGTTCAATAGTAATGGAGAAAATAAGTGCACAAACCTGATGTAACTATTAGATAGGTTTATGATGAATTTACGCAACTGTGTTTCTGTCGTCATTGAAAGATAAATATAATTTGTTTAGATGCATATCGTTTGTGCTCACAGTGAGTTGCTTAATAAAAGTGTAATATAAAAATTACTGTTTTGTAAAATAGAATGTCTGTATTCCCTTGACTGTCTTTACATTCTGGTTGGTGGCTGTGTACAGTCATGTGGGTTGTGTGCTGTGTAGGTTCACATATGGCCTCTACTTGGAAACAGAGCTTAGTATATTGACTGCCGTTCAAGGTTAGGGGAGCACTACATAAATTACTGGTGTCTTTTATGCTTAGAGAAATATACATGACAATATATAACCTAATCATTACCATTTCAGACACTGCATCATTACAATTACCTAGATCTGTATACTTTCCCATTCCATAGAACTTACTACCTGGTAGTGTTAAGCCTTCAGGAAATATAATAACCTTTCGACATGACACGAAGACCAACCTTTTTGTCCTCACTAATCCTCCTTCGCTCCTCAGTCTACTCATTCAGCTGGTAACTTGATGTTTAAACTAATTTGAGACTTTGCTTTGGTGTTAACATGTGGGTGAACTTGGGTTCTCGAGTGGTTTGTTATGTTAGATGTTTCTCTCCTCATATTACACTCTTGACTTGAGAAATATGTGTGAACTCCTTTCTGCTACAGGATGTGCCTGTTCCAGTGATAGCAGAAGTCAGAGGTAACTCATTCACTTGCTATACTTATAATTTGTTATTCTCATACAAACTGTACATTTGCTCCATATTAGTTACATAAAATCACTGACCATACAGCATGCGAGATTGTTTGTTAACAATTATTGTGGTACAGGACCAAATGACTAGTGTTTGACAGTTCAGTTTAGCTTTTCATTCCTTCTATTCACACTTCAAATACTCAAAAAAAAAACATCACAAAGTCTACAGATGTTCAAGTTGTTGGCTGAAGATAAACATTGATGTAAAATTTATTTATGTTTTATACAGGCATACATAACACATGATGAAGATAAATATCCCTAGTAAATTTATGAGGCAGTGTAATGTCTAGTTGCTTTCCTTAATGGTGGATGCATTATGACTAACAACAAATTAAATTCTTATTATTGGTAAACAAAAGCAGCGTGGTAATCTTGACCTTTGCTGAGCCAGAATTTCATACCGGCCATCTTGGCACGAAATTTAGGAGTCACCTTTGATAATAATTTTAGACAGCATATTTCGCAAACTTGTCATTGCTACATTTACATTCGTGACCTTCATCAGATTCACCGGTATATGTCTGTTGCTGTTGCCAAAACTATTGCAACTGCTCTTGTTAGCAGTAGACTTGACTATTGTAATTCCCTTTATCATAGTAATACTCTCAAAGACTTCAACGTGTACAAAATTGTTTGGCAAGGGTAGTTACCCGATATCCTAATTTCTCTCACTCAATACCACTTCTTAGATCATTGCATTGGCTCCCTGTCCGATATCGCATTATTTTTAAGATCTGCACAATTACCTATCAAGTACTTTCATCCAAGCAACCAGTATATTTACATTCATTTCTCACTCCTGCAAGAAAACCCAGACAGCTTCGATCATCTAATTTTAATCTATTTATTTTTTTCCAAGTATTAAGATAAATGTGGGAACTAGAGCTTTTTCAGTTGCTGCACCGACTCTGTGGAACTCACTCCCTGTTAGTGCTAAGTCTGTAGGAAATATAACAATACTTTGCCATAAACTAAAAACCCACCTGTTTAAATTTGCTTATCCTCCATAGCTCCCCTGCTTAGCAATCCAACTGTTTACAACTGGAATTGCTTATCGCTTATGAACTGCTTAAACTCCTTTGTTTTGGTGCACTGCCGAGCTTGGGTCACTTGATGATTTTTGTGCAATAGAAGTATTTTATATATTATAATTTTTATTGTTTTTCCTAGGTTTAGCCACGGCTGCTGGGTGTCAGCTTGTGGCTAGCTGTGACATTGCCATTGCATCTGAGAATGCCAAGTTTGCAACCCCAGGGTGAGAGAGAGATAACACAGTGTGTCACACGGCAACAATAGGGTGGACAGTCACAGTCTTAGAGATACATGTGCCACACAGCAACAATAGGGTGGACAGTCACAGTCTTAGAGATACATGTGTCACACAGCAACAATAGGGTGGACAGTCACAGTCTTAGAGATACATGTGCCACACAACAACAATAGGGTGGACAGTCACAGTCTTAGAGATACATGTGCCACACAACAACAATAGGGTGGACAGTCACAGTCTTAGAGATACATGTGTCACACAACAACAATAGGGTGGACAGTCACAGTCTTAGAGATACATGTGCCACACAGCAACAATAGGGTGGACAGTCACAGTCTTAGAGATACATGTGCCACACAGCAACAATAGGGTGGACAGTCACAGTCTTAGAGATACATGTGCCACACAGCAACAATAGGGTGGACAGTCACAATCTTAGAGATACATGTGTCACACAACAACAATAGGGTGGACTGTCACAGTCTTAGAGATACATGTGCCACACAGCAACAATAGGGTGGACAGTCACAGCCTTAGAGATACATGTGCCACACAGCAACAATAGGGTGGACAGTCACAGTCTTAGAGATACATGTGCCACACAGCAACAATAGGGTGGACTGTCACAGTCTTAGAGATACATGTGTCACACAACAACAATAGGGTGGACAGTCACAGTCTTAGAGATACCTGTGCCACACAGCAACAATAGGGTGGACAGTCACAGTCTTAGAGATAAATGTGCCACACAGCAACAATAGGGTGGACTGTCACAGTCTCAGAGATACATGTGCCACACAACAACAATAGGGTGGACTGTCACAGTCTTAGAGATACATGTGCCACACAGCAACAATAGGGTGGACAGTCACAGTCTTAGAGATACCTGTGCCACATAGCAACAATAGGGTGGACAGTCACAGTCTTAGAGATACATGTGCCACACAGCAACAATAGGGTGGACAGTCACAGTCTTAGAGATACCTGTGTCACACAGCAACAATAGGGTGGACAGTCACATTCTTAGAGATAAATGTGCCACACAGCAACAATAGGGTGGACTGTCACAGTCTTAGAGATACATGTGCCACACAACAACAATAGGGTGGACAGTCACAGTCTTAGAGATACCTGTGCCACACAGCAACAATAGGGTGGACAGTCACAGTCTTAGAGATACCTGTGCCACACAGCAACAATAGGGTGGACAGTCACAGTCTTAGAGATACATGTGCCACACAGCAACAATAGGTTGGACAGTCACAGTCTTAGAGATACCTGTGCCACACAGCAACAATAGGGTGGACAGTCACAGTCTTAGAGATACATGTGTCACACAGCAACAATAGGGTGGACAGTCACAGTCTTAGAGATAAATGTGCCACACAGCAACAATAGGGTGGACAGTCACAGTCTTAGAGATAAATGTGCCACACAGCAACAATAGGGTGGACAGTCACAGTCTTAGAGATAAATGTGCCACACAGCAACAATAGGGTGGACTGTCACAGTCTTAGAGATACCTTTGTCATACAGCAATAATAGCGTGGACAGTCACAGTCTTAGAGATACATGTGCCACACAGCAACAATAGGGTGGACAGTCACAATCTTAGAGATACATGTGTCACACAGGTGCTTCATCTCCAGAGAGAAATTTTATTAGAGAAGTAAATGTAAATGTTGAGATTGTTACCTCCAGCTCAATTATTTTAGTTTAGTTTACTGTGTTGTTGTTGTTGATATATATAATATTTTAATATCATGTTCAGGGTGAATATTGGACTATTCTGTAACACCCCCGGCATTGCACTAGCACGGTCCATCCCCAAGAAAGCAGCTCTTCTGATGTTGTTTACGGGCCAGCCCATTTCTGCACAAGGTATGTGTTTAATTTGTCATGATTACAGTGTAAGCTTAATATTATCTTATGTGATGTGAACCACATTACATACTTCATTTCACTAGTTAATCTGTATAAACAATATAATTAATATTCATCTAAATGTGTTAAAATGACCTTGTTGTCACAACAGCTAATTTTGTATAAATGTTTTATTTTCCTTTATATTACTGACCTCTCCATATTTATAAGTCTTACATTATCTTGTTTTGTAACTTGATCAGTTAAAAAATATTTATTTTACTGTTACATACTGAGGTTTTCAAATTGTGCCATGTACATAGTGAAATTATTATTATTTTGCTTTCTTCAGATGCTCTCACCCACGGTCTGGTAAGCAAAGTAGTTCCAGACGACTCACTTGAAGATGAGGTACGTTTGTTTTGCAGTAAAACCTGCCTTGGCAGTCAACAAAATGAATAAATGGCTACATTGGAAGCATTTATGTCTTCCTGGCTTCGTGTATTTCCCAGTTCAAATTTATTTTCTGGTGCACTGTGTGTAAAGGGTTTAATACAACTAGTGATGCTGTAAGATGATAAGTGTTTCATTTTTCTTCTTTGGTTGTGCACCGTGCCATTTTGTAACTTTTTTGCCCTTGTGGTAAATATGGCCAGGGTCGTAAAAAATCATGATTTTTTTTAAATAAAAAAATCGGATTTTTTTTTAATCAGATTTTTTTTATTTTTCTAAATCCAGTATATAAACATTTATATAGATGTCTATATTTATAGACTCTTTCAAATGTGTTCTATTCAAATCAATTTGGGTATTTGTCTTAACAGAGGGTACATGATTTTTGCTTATATAAAGTTATATAATTATAACATAGTTTGATTTACAACAGCAACAAAACTGTCATTTTAAAATACATGTATAATAGTAATATGTTTTATTTGATATAGCGCCAGATCCAATTTTAAATTGTTCATGGCACTTATTGGGATGAATCCACTCATGTCCACAAGGCCTCACCCCCTGTAGTTGCATAATCTGTCTTGGAAATGAAAGCATGCTGTGTACCTGTGGCTGTAGCACTGATAATTATTGTTTGCTGAGAGGGTGGATTAGCACCTGTCCAGGGCTTTGCCTACTCTAAGGGTCTCTAACCAGACTGCAAACTGGTACAGTATTAGTCTGTAGGCCAGACTGTCTCACTTGAGTCAACATACTGACTTGGTAGCAATTAGCACAAGCTCTAAGTGGACTTTTAACTCATTCTGACTTGAAAAGATACTTCCTGTGGAAGACAAGTTTGTGTGGCTTCACTGCGTTCAGAAAGGGAATAGCTCAAACATACACAAAACTTTGTTGATTTCGATGCTTGTAAACAATTATTTGTGTTAAATTCATATAAATCAGTGATTTAAAAAAATCGGAAATAAAACAAATCATAAATCAATAATTTTTTGTTTTGTTTTGGAGTGATTTAAATCAAATGATTTAAATCAAATAACTCTGAGTATGGCTCTGTCACATTCCTTTTAATCTAAGTTTGTTAATTATGCCTTTCTAGACGATGGCTATAGCAAAGAAGATAGCCAGTAACAGTCGACCTGTGACGGCGCTAGGGAAGTCATTCTTCTACAAGCAGGTGGCCATGGATAGGGACGAAGCCTACAGGTACGTGCAATTCTAAATGCAGTTTTGTCATGAGGAATCATGCGTGTCAAAGTTCTGTCTTTGTGTCTGATATTTCATTGCTAATTTGTTACATAGAGAGAAAGAAGCTTGACGTGAGTTACACTTGACGTGAGTTACACTTGACGTGAGTTACACTTGATGTGAGTTACACTTGATGTGAGTTACACTTGACGTGAGTTACACTAGAATGCTCAGGAAGTGTCCAAATGTCCACTGGAGCAGGCAAAGAACTTTATGGGGACACAGACAAGCTCTCAAACAAGATTCAGATGGTCACTGCTAGTGCCACAAAGAAGAACCAGTGTCAAGATTCATCTTGTGGACACCCACTCGTGACAATGGACGCCCACTCATGGTAGTGGACGCCCGCGCGTGGCAGTGGACGCCCGCACGTGGCAGTGGACGCCCGCACGTGGCAGTGGATGCCCACCCGTGGCAGTGGATGCCCACCCGTGGCAGTGGATGCCCACTCATCATGGCAATGGACATTGGACACCCACTCATGGCAGTGGACACCCACTCATGGCAGTGGGCACCCACTCATGGCAGTGGGCACCCACTCATGGCAGTGAACGCCCACTCATGGCAATGGACATTGGATACCCACTCATGGCAATGGACACCCACTCATGACAATGGATACCCACTCATGGCAATGTCCAATGTCCATTGCCATAAGTGGGTGTCCATTGCCATGAGTGGGTTTCCATTGCCATGAGTGGGTGTCCACAAGATGAATCTTGATGCTGGATCTTCTTGTGGTGTCTGTACATTGCCATGTTCAGTCGCAGTCCTGTCTCTCTGTCTGTACATTGCCATGTTCAGTCGCAGTCTTGTTTCTCTGTCTGTATATTTCCAATCAGTCGTTAGATAAGATTATTTTGCTTTCTTTCATCCAGGTGTGGGGAGGAGAAGATGCTTGATAACTTGAGATTGCCAGATTCTCAAGAGGGCATTAACGCGTTCCTGCAGAAGAGGCAACCAAAGTGGTCACATGACAGCAATACGGACAAATGATTTGTTTAGCTCTTGTCACAAGGCCGTAATTGGATATTGTGTAAACGAGATTTATCACTGTTAAATTGCAGTGACATCTGATGATAATAATAACTGTTAGATTGCTATTTTTGTTGGAGGAAACAATCATGAGTGATTGTGATTGTTAATATTATAATTCATATATACCAGCGTGGTTTATGCAAATGGTATCATTGACTATATAAATAACAAGAAATATATTTTAAACATTGAACTGGTCCGTGTAGGTTATCAGAACCATTGTTGTTTACGTATGTGCCATGTATGAAATAATGCATATGAATGTTTCAATGTTATTGGTGATAACTACACGAGTCGTCCAATTAACGACACGTTTGAACGATTATAATCTAATGACATTGTACATGATGAGTGAATCACATTGTACATGATGAGTGAATCACATTGTACATGATGAGTGAATCACATTGTACATGATGAGTGAATCACATTGTACATGACGAGTGAATCACATTGTACATGATGAGTGAATCACAGTGGAGAATGAAAAACTATTTTATTTGTAGCCTATAAGGTGGCACATTTGTTATGAAAGTAACGCTAAAACTGCATTGCCGAAATTGTCTCGTCTGGTTTGTTAAAAAACGAAACTGTCTAAATATTTCCTGATTCCTGTTTTAAACTATATCTGTGTTAATGCCATCATGGTCATCATGAAAATGAAGCTTTTACTGCCGCCGCCGCTGCTGCCGCTGCTGCTGCTGCTGCTGCTGCCGCCGCACATTTATTGACTCTTGAATAGTGTAGTATTAAACTCCCGGTTCTTTGTCCTCAACTCAGGCTGTATCTGAGATTCTTACAATGGGCTTTCAATTGCTGCATCGGTGACTCAGACACACTCGCTTCACTGTTGGTTACCAGCTAGGCACGAGGCCGTTCTAGAGGTCGACGTGACATGAAACGAAATGCATTGAGTAGTTTCTGGAACATATTAGACAGCGTAAGCTATTCATTCATATGTTACCCCTTGTCGAGAGGTGCGTTCTGTATGAATGCACAGTAGGGTAGGGCGGGGGAATACGCCCACCTTAAGAAAGAAATTTAGTAACAACAAATAACAGTTTATTCGAAAAAAACAGTTTCATACTCCGAAAGAGGCAGTTACACTCCATTAAAATAAACAGTATTAAAAGTTTGATTACACAGAGTTTTCGAGTTATACGCATTCTAAAAAAAGTCATGTATGCGTATTGCCCCCTTTGCTGGGGCAATACGCCCACAGAAAGGGGCAAATCGCCCAGTGGTAGGCGTTTCGCCCCACAACAAATCGGGGAATTGTGTTGACATCACATTTGTCACGTATAACATATTTGTCACGTATAACATACGTCTGATACCTACCAATTAAGCATATCTATTTCCGTATTATACGGCTATTGGCAGTTTAGTATAATTGATACAATTAAATAAATGTGTCATGCATACTGCAAGTCGTCTCATTTATGTCAAGCTAACACAGTTCCTATTATGGTCGTGTATAACATTATATTGAAACAAATGTCATAATTGAAAGGCATTACGGTAATGTTTTCTCTATTGCTATTAGCCATTACATGACATGAAGTGACTGTCCTAGTCCTCGTCTGGTTCACAGTTGGGACAAATGAACCTGTTGTAGCCTGGTGTGCACTGCTCGTGGGCCAATTTCTTGCACATTTGACACTGGACCCATTTTCCCAGCGATTTGCTACTTGATAAGGGCTCGCCACATACAAGACAAGGCCACGTTTTGTCTTCGTCGTCGCTGCTTCTGCTGTAGTTTGTTTCTTGGTCTTGCATTTCTTTCCCGTTGCAGTGCGGACGGCTTTTGTCTTCTTCTTTTTTGTGGTCGTCCTTTTCCACCAAACTCCGTTTGTCTGGAGACGACGTGAGGCAGATTCAACCTCCGCGTACGAGCTCTGGGTGCAGCAATTCAATACAATAGACACTATTTCTACAGAGCCTGTATCCTCGGGAATACGAGCTCAGGCGTACATCAACACCTGTACCTATATGGTTGTACAACCGCTAGGCCTATGTCAATAAAATATATGATTCCCTAATTTACCATAGCCTGCCATAGTAAACTGAATAAAAATAAAGTGATATTTCTCAAAGTCGTCAGCACTTGGGTGGGAACCCTGGGGAGCTATATGGGGGGGGGGCAATTGCAAATAGATAATTTTAATTTACGCGTGTTTGGCTTCCAACGTGTGATGGAAAGGTTTTGGAATATCCATAGAGTGAACATTGACTGATGTATATCCCGTATAAATAGAGTGTGTTCACATTGTGCACATACCTTCAACGAAAAGGGACTGGCGTGGAGTGGTAGCAGCACCACTCTGAAGGCCGGATGAACTGGAATGAGCTCAATAACTGGCACATCGACTGCATGCACCTCAGCATGTGTGACGTTCGCAACGGCAGCCACATCGGCCTGCTCAGTGGTATCATGTATGGTTGGCCCCTCTTGTGTCAACGCGACAGTAACGAACTCGTTGTCTTGAAAGATGGTGTCATCGAAGGGCCACAGTCCGCAGGCCCGGAATCCATTGATGGCCTTGTCTGGCGTTGACGTTCGCAGGAACGCAGTGCCAAATATCCCTGCCATGTCGTAGAATGATATTCTTTGGCCATGGTGTGACGTCATAAGGTTGTCTGCAGAGACGTTGTAGGCAATCTTTTCAGAGATTTGAAGAAGCATCGGTCGAGAGGCTGTATCTTATGGGTGCAGTGTGGAGGAAGAATGACCAGTTCGATTCCATGAGCCCTGGCATAGTTTACAGCATCCAGGGTCTTGTGG
This sequence comes from Lamellibrachia columna, assembly GCA_963662155.1. Lineage (NCBI taxonomy): Eukaryota > Metazoa > Annelida > Polychaeta > Sabellida > Siboglinidae > Lamellibrachia > Lamellibrachia columna. The sequence continues at coordinate 60,000,206 of OY759263.1, forward strand.
CTGTGATGCTCGTCCAACACAATCAGGTGACGGTTCTGCGTTGATGTATTTATGTAGAGAACAAAATGTTCCATCCACTTCAGAAAGAGTCCGGCATCTGTCCAACCACTTGCACTGGCGTAGCTGACTGACTGTGGCGGGGCACCCTGCATGAGCTGGTCCACCATTCGCTTGCACTGTCGTGGCCGACTGACTGTGGCGGGGCACCCTGCATGAGCTGGTCCACCATTCCCTTGCACTGTCGTGGCCGACTGACTGTGACGCGTCACCCTGCATGAGCTGGTCCACCATTCGCTTGCACTGGCGTGGCCGACTGACTGTGACGGGGCACCCTGCATGAGCTGGTCCACCATTCGCTTGCCCTGGCGTGGCCGACTGACTGTGGCGGGGCACCCTGCATGAGCTGGTCCACCATTCGCTTGCACTGGCGAGGCCGATTGACTGTGGCGGGGCACTCTGCATGAGCTGGTCCACCATTCGCTTGCACTGGCGTGGCCGACTGACTGGCGGGGCACTCTGCATGAGCTGGTCCACCATTCGCTTGCACTGGCGTGGCCGACTGACTGTGGCGGGGCACCCTGCATGAGCTGGTCCACCATTCGCTTGCACTGGCGAGGCCGACTGACTGTGGCGGGGCAACCTGCATGAGCTAGTCCACCATTCGCTTGCACTGGCGTGGCCGACTGACTGGCGGGGCACTCTGCATGAGCTGGTCCACCATTCGCTTGCACTGGCGAGGCCGACTGACTGTGGCGGGGCACTCTGCATGAGCTGGTCCACCATTCGCTTGCACTTGCGAGGCTGACTGACTGTGACGGGGCACCCTGCATGAGCTGGTCCACCATTCGCTTGCACTGGCGTGGCCGACTGACTGGCGGGGCACTCTGCATGAGCTGGTCCACCATTCGCTTGCACTGTCGTGGCCGACTGACTGTGGCGGGGCACCCTGCATGAGCTGGTCCACCATTCGCTTGCACTGGCGTGGCCGACTGACTGTGGCGGGGCACCCTGCATGAGCTGGTCCACCATTCGCTTGCACTGGCGTGGCCGACTGACTCTGGCGGGGCACCCTGCATGAGCTGGTCCACCATTCGCTTGCACTGGCGTGGCCGACTGACTGTGGCGGGGCACTCTGCATGAGCTGGTCCACCATTCGCTTGCACTGGCGTGGCTTAGACGGTAAGTATTCGTGGCCATTGAGCACATACTTTCTTAACATTGTTGATACTAAATAAACAATCAATCAATTAATCAATATATGTAGATACCAAACAACTCGTTTACTTTTGGTATGTGCTTGATAAGTTCGTTCCTTGGGGCTGACGAACGCTCAGGTCGGGAAAGTTCTAGAAAGCTCTTCAGCCAGTCTTTTCCGGCCAACTTGTTTCTCGCCGTCTTATGCCAGACGTCTGACATCAGTAGGAGTTAGACCATACAAGGCCATCTCCATTGTCTGGATATATATATATATATATATATATATATATATATATATATATATATATATATATATATATATATATATATATATATATATATACATGCCCACGTTTGCAAAATGTTGATATGCCACAGCGGCTGGGCAAAACGCCCACCTAGGCGTACTGCCCCCTTGGTTGGTAGGCGTCTCGCCCCAATAGTACTAATTTGATGAATAGGTGGCGTCCAGTAAGCGTCCTTATTATCACCCACAATCAATGCTGCTAATGTGTTTACAAGTTAATTATGATGATATATGCCTAGTGACAAAACAGCACTCTTGGTTACGATGACTTTATGAACACAAAGGTAGGCATTAAATGTTACATCAATACCAAGAAAAACACGAAACGTTGATTTTCATACTTACTTTCGAACATCCACTTTAGCGCTCTTGTCAGAAGAAAGCTAGATATGGCAGCACTTAAAAAAGCATAACACGTGGTATACTGCATTAGGCGTTCGTTGGAAAAGTGCTATGGGCGTATTGCCTCACATGGGCGTATTGCCCCGCCCTACCCTATCTTTGTCACCAAAGGTTTACTGAATGTGTCATATTGTACAAGTCATCGCGCCACGTCAGGACACTCCTTCGTTCACGACTGTAAGGACGCGACTACGAATACATTGTTTTACTACAAGATCTCAGGTCCCGACCAAACGCGTTGGTGTTTATTAGTCGAAATCCATACACATTACAACATATCTACTACAACGAGTCTCGCTGCTCTAACTTCTCGTTCCGCTGATCATTGAACAGAAAAGTATCAGAAAGTGTTAGAAAGTTTATATTTAAAGCTTCCAAGCTGCAGTCTATATACGTATCTGCTCTTGATACAGGTTATACGGTCTTGTTTTTTACGCAGTGTCATCTGGGTTACCAAAGAAGAATTCACCAGTGTCTCTAACTTGGTTCCATCCGTCACACATCCCTCGCCAGTGGTCACTGTGGCGGGCGGTGGGATCACCAACGCAGGACAAGACATTTATTTGAGCTCGGCGTTTTCTGAGGATGGTTGCATATGAAAGTTTTAGCCACAAGCACAATCTATTGATTATAACTCGACCAATATTTGAAAGTCGCCGTCTTCCTCTACATGTGTAGAACAAAACCGTTGAAACGTAAAACGCTAACTGCACAACAGGTCGTCCAAGAAATGAAGGCAAACCTGTGACCCAAAAAAAGGAGTGTTATCGTAAGATCATAGTATTTAGCGTAAACAATATAAGGTCATATTACATAGCATAAACAATATAAGATCATATGATATAGCATAAACAATATAATATCATATTATAATAAGATCATATCATATAACATAAACAATATAAGATCATATCATATAACATAAACAATATTAAATCATATTATATAGCATAAACAATATAAGATCATATTGTATTGCACAAGCAATATCTATTCTAACATTTTGACGGCCTAAATGTGTTTTAATAAACCGCAATTTTTAAATAAGTTGACCATTATATATCATGTTTAAGAATATCAGCCGTTCAGCATGCAAAGTTTGCATGATGTTTGAGTGATCTTTTAAAACACGATACTCACAATGGAACCAATAGTTTTCTCGATGTAATGTATAAAGTGAAACCTGTCTATAGCGGACACCGCCGGGACTGCATTATGTAATGTATAAAATGAAACCTGTCCATAGCGGACACCGCCGGGACTTTGCATTTTGTCCGTTATGGAGAATTTGGTTAAGTGGACACTAACTAGATGGCGCCGATATGATTTGTTACGGTCGCTAGTGGGCACTGAACAGTACGAAGCTACGGTTAATAAACAATACATGTTAAGTGGACACTAACTAGATGGCGCCGATATGATTTGTTACGGTCGCTAGTGGGCACTGAACAGTACGAAGCTACGGTTAATAAACAATACATGTTAAGTGGACACTAACTAGATGGCGCCGTTACGATTTGTTACGGTCGCTAGTGGGCACTGAACAGTACGAAGCTACGGTTAATAAACAATACATGTATTTAGAATATATGTTGGCCATAAACGTAGTTGGTGAAAATGTCATTAATCACACTGCATTCCACTGCATGGAAACCAGGTGGCGTATGGGGCCCGTGATCGGTCCCACGTAATCACCATTTCTTTGACCCCTCTACGAACAAATGATTAATCCGCCGAGTGACGTAATTGAAACGAATTGTACATGGTCCACTGCTGTCGGACGGATAGCAAATTGACGAATTTCTCCTTGTTCATTCACTTTGGTTGGAGCTTGGCTTCTGGGAGTTACACTTTGAGTCTGTGTCAAAATAAGGCAGGGTTAGGGTTACGGAAAGGCGAGCTGAAACGTCTTTGATATCCAGGAGAAGCCGATTGGTGAAAGTTTACATAGCTGGTGGTGGCCTAGGCTAGGGCTAGGCCAGAGGCTGGCCTTATTTGGAGCACATTACCTATGCTTCTTGACGACATTATGCAGATGGTATGACACAGAATACATACTTACCGAAGTTAGTGGGTATCAGCGGTGGCTCAGCTAGATTGAGTCTCGGGATTGTTAATGCATTTTGACTTGTCCGCAAGTGGCAGGGTGACTATGAATGGTTGAGTCCAAATTCTCTGTCCGTTGTCCACATTGGCCAGGTGACCGCTATGGGCAGTTATCGGAGAGTGCAAACTAATAGCAAGTAATTCGGAACTTTCAAAAGTGTCCGTTATAGGCAGGTGTCCGTTATGGACACGTGTTCGCTAAGGCAGGTTTTACTGTAGTTACCCGAGTAGATTTTTTTTATTTTGCGCAACGCTAATTGATAATTTAACAAGAGATTTAACAAGAGTTGCCATCCAAGCCAAAGGCCCAGATGGCAAGTGGACAAGGAAGCCATTGGCTTATCGAGAGTCCAACAATGTTCATCTACTTATAACCCGCCCTCCTGAGATATGTGTCTACCTTGTTTTTAAACATATTCACGCTGCTAGCAGTTACACAATCTGTAGACAATTTGTTCCATTCAGTTATTGTCCTCTGTGAGAACGAGTGCTTCCTGATGTCCAATCTACATTGATCCTTTACTAATTTTACCTCATGTCCTCTAGTTCTGCTATCCTTCTTGAGTGAGAAAAACATATTTCTATCAATATTTTCATACCCATTCAATATCTTAAAAACTTCAATCTGATCTCCTCTTAACCTCCTTGTCTCGAGAGTTGTTAAACCACATTCTTTCAGGCGTTCTTCATAACTAAGGTCTCTCAGTTCTGGAATCATTTTAGTTGCTCTCCTTTGTATGCGTTCAAGCGTATCTATATCCTTCTTACGATATGGTCTCCATGCTTGTATACAGTATTCTAAATGAGGTCTAACTATTGCTTTATAAAGAGGTATAATTAACTTTTTCCCTTGTATGTTATGTTTCTTCTAATCAATCCAAGAATTTGATTACCCTTTGAAGCTGCAATACCACACTGCTCTGAAACGTTCATATCAGCGCTTATTGTAACTCCTAAGTCCTTTTCTTTTACAGTTGTACCCAGAACAGTATCTCCCATTTTATAGTTTACATTCAAGTTCCCATGTCCTGTATGTAGGCATTTACATTTCCCAAAATTGAACAACATCTGCCATTTCTCAGACCATTTCACTAATCTGTCTAGATCGTTTTGTAAATGTTGTTTATCACCATCAGTATTAACTTTTCTAAACAGTTTTGTGTCGTCCGCAAATTTCAGTACGTTACTTGTTATACTGTCGTCCAAGTCATTGATATAAATTAAGAATAATATAGGTCCTAATACTGATCCTTGAGGTACCCCACTCAAAACCGATTTCCAAGTTGAAACTTCTCCATCTACTACAACTCGTTGTCTTCTGTCAGTCAGCCATTGTTCTATCCAGTCAGTTATGCTATCCCCGATACCATGGGCTTTTAATTTAAGTAGTAATCTTTGATGTGGCACTTTGTCAAAAGCTTTCTGAAAATCTAAGTAGATAATATCTACTGGCGATCCCACGTCTATCCACTTATCTTCCAAAATACATAACATATTTGTTAAGCATGACCTCGCTTTAAGGAATCCATGTTGAGATGAATTTAATAATTTATGCTTAACGAGGAAGTCCACCATATGGTCTTTAATTAACCTTTCTAATAATTTACAAATCACTGACGTTAAACTCACTGGTCTGTAATTCTCTGACTTATTTCTCGAACCCTTTTTAAATAATGGTATGATGTTTGCTTCTTTCCATTCAAACGGAACAACTCCCTCTTTTAATGACAAGTTGAATACTCTTGCAAGTGGTATACTGATTTGTTCTACTGTTTCCATTAGTAATTTTGGAGGAATCCCATCCACTCCCAGTGATTTGTTATCCTTCATTGCCATTATTTTCTTAGCTACCAATTCTGGAGTTACAACTAACGGACCTAAATAGTCAGATTTAGCCCCCTGAAATTTAGCATCAGCAACTGGTATATTCACCAATGAATTATCTAATCTGCAGTGGGTTATTAATCACAGATGTTAGTGGCCACCTGCCTGTGTTCGCATTGAGTCAATATAACGATATTTATCATTCTAAAGGAAAACGTTTCAAGTTTGTAGGATGTAGAGACGAAGCTCATTAGGAGCTGTAGTCACCACCCACGACTTGGACTTTATCGTGCAACTGAGGGATGTTAACGTTAGGTACGACATATTTTGTATTCGGTGATTTATATAATACTCACTGTCCGTTTAACAAGTTTATACTGGGAATATAGATGAACATAAGCCATGGTTTATAAAAGGATTATCAATTATTATTATTAAGTAAAAACAAAAACTATATAAAAAGGCATCTTGCGCGTAAAACAAAACATGCAGAGGAAAGGTATAAACTTTATAAAAAGAAGTGTTAAAAATTGTAAACAACTTTAAAGGGAAACAATCTTCTGACTCCGTTTTGTGATAGATCGTTTGAAACCGGTATTGTTCCAGGTAAAATGAAAGTAGCAAAATTCTATCTATTATTTAAGTCTGGAGAAAAGCAAATATTTACATATTATATGCCCGTTTCATTGTTTCCCCAGTTTTCTAAAATTATAGAAAAACCTTTGCGGTTAGGTTATAAAAATTATTGAACATAATAAAATATTGAATGATATTCTGTATGGGTTTCGACAAAACCGATCAACCTCGTTGCCTTTGTTGGAGTTAACTGTTAATATATAACTAAGTATGTTACCGAGTGAAAATTAAATTATCAATCAATCAAACTGAAGAAATATGAAATGCAATTGATCATAATAAATCGTCGGTCGGTGTGTTCATAGACCTAAAAAAAATTTTATACTGTAAATCATAACTTGTTGAAAAAAATTAAATGTGTGGTATTCACGGCTTAGTACATAACTGGGTGGGTAGTTACACAGAACACAGTTTGCATGTATTAATAATGTCAAGTCGAATCTTCTAAATATATATTGTGGCGCCGCC
>OY759263.1:60014645-60034645 GCA_963662155.1 Lamellibrachia columna
ATGCTAGAACCTAGAGGTTCTGAACGATCAATCACAGTACCACACCGCGCGAAACAGAAACTAACCATACAGCACGTTTCTTCGGTGTAGGTGAATAACAGCCCAACCCGAGCAGAAACACATTTGTAGAGACAAGGTTAGATCCCGCAGTGGCTTCTCAGACAGCCGACATTGTGGCCGTGTGTTACTCTCAGACAGCCGACATTGTGGCCGTGTGTTACTCTCAGACAGCCGAATTTGTGGCCGTGTGCTACTCTCAGACAGCCGACATTGTGGCCGTGTGCTACTCTCAGACAGCCGACATTGTGGCCGTGTGCTACTCTCAGACAGCCGACATTGTGGCCGTGTGTTACTCTCAGACAGCCGACATTGTGGCCGTGTGTTACTCTCAGACAGCCGACATTGTGGCCGTGTGTTACTCTCAGACAGCCGACATTGAGACTATGTGTTACTCTCAGACAGCCGACATTGCGGCCGTGTGTTACTCTCAGACAGCCGACATTGTGGCCGTGTGCTACTCTCAGACAGCCGACATTGAGACTGTGTGTTACTCTCAGACAGCCGACATTGCGGCCGTGTGTTACTCTCAGACAGCCGACATTGTGGCCGTGTGTTACTCTCAGACAGCCGACATTGAGACTGTGTGTTACTCTCAGACAGCCGACATTGTGGCCATGTGTTACTCTCAGACAGCCGACATTGCGGCCGTGTGTTACTCTCAGACAGCCGACATTGTGGCCGTGTGTTACTCTCAGACAGCCGACATTGAGACTGTGTGTTACTCTCAGACAGCCGACATTGCGGCCGTGTGTTACTCTCAGACAGCCGACATTGTGGCCGTGTGCTACTCTCAGACAGCCGACATTGTGGCCGTGTGCTACTCTCAGACAGCCGACATTGCGGCCGTGTGTTACTCTCAGACAGCCGACATTGTGGCCGTGTGCTACTCTCAGACAGCCGACATTGCGGCCGTGTGTTACTCTCAGACAGCCGACATTGCGGCCGTGTGTTACTCTCAGACAGCCGACATTGCGGCCGTGTGTTACTCTCAGACAGCCGACATTGCGGCCGTGTGTTACTCTCAGACAGCCGACATTGTGGCCGTGTGCTACTCTTTCAATAGGTTCGTGTCAAGTAAAATAAATTGATGTCGTTGGAAAAACCAGTTCGTCCATATAGGTATGACCTCGAAACAAAGGGGTTAGCAGCGGGCTCAGTTAGGGTCAAACATCGATGTAATGTCTCAAAAACATTTTTATTTTCCTGTCAGAGTTCATAAGTGTCCTAACATCGGGCGCACAGTTCATAAGTGTCCTGACATCGGGCGCACAGTTCATAAGGGTCCTGACGTCGGGCGCACAGTTTATAAGGGTCCTGACATCGGGCGCACAGTTTATAAGGGTCCTGACATCGGGCGCACAGTTCATAAGTGTCCTGCCATCGGGCGCACAGTTTATAAGGGTCCTGACATCGGGCGCACAGTATTATGTTGCGTCGGCTGAATGTGAACAGCTACAGTCTGACGGACGAGCACAGTTTCGCGGATTGATACAGGTTGATGTGAGTTTTGGGTGTACCGGTGGAGGGGGGGGGGTCTGATGTTTAAAGACAGTGGTTTCGTGTCGTACTTCGGTGTGTTGAGATCATCCATTATAGGAATATTTTATAGAAACGTTGGCAACTGTTTTATATGACTGTGTAATACGTGTCAACGAAACTGTCCTGCCATCGCTTGCAGCTCGCCAAAAGCTTGACGGAGAAGTTCGCAGTGACGTTTGAGTCACTCGCAAACACAAAGCAACAGATGGAGAAAGACTACGCCACCTACAGCGAAGATACGCCGTACACCAGGTGTTGTCATTATCCCACGAAGAAGATCGAGTTCGAGGCTAGACTGAAGACAAAGGTGTGATTTCGAAAGACACCCCATTGCACTACAATGCTTATTGTGGTTGTCGTTATTTGTAGTTTCTTGCACGTCATAGGGTCTACATACCTTCTAGGATTTTTCATTTGACTGATATTGTGAATATTATGATGGGTGCGACAGACAAGTAGTAGTTTAGAAAACATTCGCTTAGTAGTGGACATTTGCAACAGTCTTGCAGCGCGTGCAGTTAATCATATATACACGACATACTTTGATCTAATCTCCAGCACCTACGAGGAATAGTTCTAGTGTGGAGTGTCTGGGACGGGCGGGCGGACAGTTGGGCGGGAAGCAAGGGTGGGGACTGGTCAGTTATAACCGGACAATCCATCGCCGCAGGTCGACTACCACAACCTGTGCTACCGGAAGTCGACGGACGCGCAAGGTCGTGCGGTTGTTCCGGCGTCGGAAGCCCTGCTGCGTATCTTCAAGAAGAACTTCAACAACCGCCCGGCGATGAAGTGGCAGTACTTCGGCACCGAGGAGGGCATGTTTGTCACGTACCCCGCTCGCGTGAACCCGTCCATATGTGGAACGTTCGATCCCCGATACAGGTATACATCTTTGTCACGTACCCGGCTCGTGTGACCCCGACCACCTGTGGATCGTACGATCTAAGGTACAGGTAGAGTACATCTTTGTCACGTACCCGGATTGCGTGGCCCCATCCATCTGTGGAACGTACGACCCCGGTACAGGTAGAGTACCTCTCCAACGCAAACTTGCCACTAAAACTTATCGCGGTTTCGTTGTAGATACCCACCAACGGTATGTGGCTATCATATGAATGTATGGATTATATGAATACAAATTTGTGTTCCTAGGCCGTGGTATGTGGAGGCTACGACAGTTATTCCGAAGGACATTGTTGTCGCAATCGACCGGTCCGGTTCGATGGGGGGAGAGAAGAAAATGATGTCGATAGCGAGAGAAGCAGCGAAGACAGTAGTGGGAACACTGAACCCCAACGACCGGGTACGTGTGACTTGTAGACAGGGTACGTGTGACTTGTAGACAGGGTACATATTACATTGCTCACGCTGAAGACTGCTGGGAAGACTTTGGTCAGTGCGTGCGTGTGTGCATGCGTGTGTGCGTGCGTGCGTGTGCTAGAATGTGTATTTACTTGTTAATGCAAGTCATGATTGTCTACGTGATATGAGACAAACCTATTGTTCAGCCATTACGCTCTCAGTGTCTGCTGTACCCGCGTGGTGGCACCACCTAACGGAAGAATGGATAATCGAGGTTATTCCAGACTGTATAATTAAATGCTAAACTAGCGCCAACTGTCTGCAGGTGGGCGTGGTCGTGTTCAATAACGAGGCGCTCACTCCGCCGGGCACTTTGAAGATTCATTGCTACGCAAGAGAACTGTCTTTCGCGACAAGCGAAAACCGCGACTACCTGACCGGCTTCATCGACTCTGTGGAAGCCAGAGGGAGCACGAACTACACGGCCGCCCTCGTCAAGGCGTTCAGTCTGCTCGCTCGCTCGCACCGCCTCGGCTCGACGCGCAGAGGTGAGCGTCGTCGTCGTCCTCCTCTTCCTCCTCTTCTTCCTCTTCGTCCTCCTCCTTGTCATTCTCTTCATCCTCCTCTCCATCTTCCCCCTTCTTCTGTTTTCCTCTTTGTATAAACAATCATGTTTCGTTGATCTGTTCTTTGATAATCCTGTTTGTCAATCATTCGCAAGCTTCTGACAACGATCTCGATACACTGCAAACTGCTTCGTTAATCCGTTTTTTTTATGTTTCTATTTCCGGACACTGTTATGGAAATAACTTGCCATATAACATTGAACCGGTTTGTTTTAGATCACTCAAAATTTGAAAGGTCAAACGCACCAAGTCAGACAATTAATATTCTTAATATGGGTGCTACCAAGGTATTTCGTTAATCCGCACGTGTCGCTAATCCGGACAAAGCTCCTGGTAACCGGAGTGTGCGGATAATAGAGTGTAATGCTGTCGTGTCGGGCTCGATCTTGACCTTTGCATCGTTTGTTGCTGGTTGTAACGTTTTGTATGGTGACGTTGCCAATTTCTTTTCTCCCTTTCTCAGCGAAGACGATCCTATTTCTAACCGACGGTCTACCGAAAGGAGAAACGAATGCAATTCTCGAGAAACTGGCTAAGTTGAACGCTGAGCTCAACAACGAAGTGGTCATCCTGACTTTCGGGGTGGGCGAAGGTAGAATTCATTTTTGCAAATGTTTTCGAAATCTCATAAAACAAAATAAAAACTAATTGAAATATGAAAACCGTTCTGCACGTGCAGCATAGGAGTACAGACCTTCCAAGTAGCGGAAAATCTCTCGCTTTTTTGTGGGTTTTTTTTCAAACAACCTTCAGATATCCTGCTTTCAAACAAAAAGCTTTTGTCGTATTTGATTTTACGATTTTTTCGTTGATTTCAGTTTGTTTGGCTTGACTAAGTTTATTTACGTACGATTGTACACTACAATTTAATGAACTGTGGATGTAGATAAACTTAATCAAACAACAGACCAGAAAATTACTTCACATGCAAATGTGCAAGGTTTTCCCTCGCGGGCGGGCCGAATCAAGAAACAACATAACTCTTTCGGGTGAGTGGCGCCAAAAACAGAACAATATTCATTAAAACCTTGAAAAGCCCTCCCGCCATGAGTTCCGATATAGGGGGGGGGGAAGATATCTCCTGCTATTTGATTGTGCCAACTTGTACCATTGCAGTAGTCTAGTTACGTAGAGAAAATATATGTGTGCTGTTTTTCAATTGTGGGCCAAATCAGTGCTCACGTTGAGGAATGACAAATAGCTTGATGACAAGTAAACCGTAGTCAACTTCCAGTAACAACTTTGTTTTGAAAACAAATAAACGAACAACTCGATTTTTGCTTTCCATTTCAACAGTATAAATGTAAATCTGTTTTGGCCGATTCTAACCGCCGATTGTACTGGTCTATGATCAGATATATCCATGTGTCTGTCTTTAGATCTATTCATGTGTCTGTCTGTAGATCTATCCATGTGTCTTACTGTAGAGCTGGAGGAGAAAGCCCGGGAGTTACTGCGCAACATGTCGCTGCAGGCCAAGGCGGACCTGACCAAGGGCGACATCACGGTAAGTCGGTGTCTCCTGGTCGCCTGCTGACCAAGACAGACAAGACAGACATGCGACATAGCGGCAAGTCTATGTCTCCTGGTCACTTGCCATCGCTGTTAGACTTGACATTTGCACTCTAAGACGGTGTGGGCAGTTTCGTGACACACAAAGATACACAGTTAGGTAGGTGTGTTAAGAGCATTATTATTAGCATAATTGATACCTACAAGCGGCGAATGCGACGACGACATTGTTATGTCAGTGAATGACAGCAGACACCACGAACTAACAATAACAACAGCATCAGCAGACACCACGAACTAACAATAACAACAGCATCAGCAGACACCACGAACTAACAATAACAACAACATCAGCAGACACCACGAACTAACAATAACAACATCATCAGCAGACACCTCGAACTAACAATAACAACAGCATCAGCAGACACCACGAACTAACAATAACAACAGCATCAGCAGACACCACGAACTAACAATAACAACAGCATCAGCAGACACCACGAACTAACAATAACAACAGCATCAGCAGACACCACGAACTAACAATAACAACATCATCAGCAGACACCTCGAACTAACAATAACAACAGCATCAGCAGACACCACGAACTAACAATAACAACAGCATCAGCAGACACCACGAACTAACAATAACAACAGCATCAGCAGACACCACGAACTAACAATAACAACAGCATCAGCAGACACCACGAACTAACAATAACAACAGCATCAGCAGACACCACGAACTAACAATAACAACAGCTTCAGCAGACACCACGAACTAACAATAACAAAGCATCAGCAGACACCACGAACTAACAATAACAACAGCATCAGCAGATACCACGAACTATATAGATACGCTTGAACGCATACAAAGGAGAGCAACTAAAATGTTTCCAGAACTTAGAGACCTTAGTTATGAAGAACGCATGAAAGAATGTGGTTTAACAACTCTAGAGACAAGGAGGTTAAGAGGAGATCAGATTAAAGTTTTTAAGATATTGAATGGGTATGAAAATATTGATAGAAATATGTTTTTCTCACTCAAGAAGGATAGCAGAACTAGAGGACATGAGGTAAAATTAGTAAAGGATCAATGTAGATTGGGCATCAGGAAGCACTCGTTCTTACAGAGGACAATAAATGAATGGAACAAATAATATTGTCTACAGATTGTGTAACTGCTAGCAGCGTGAATATGTTTAAAAACAAGGTTGACACATATCTCAGGAGGGCGGGTTATAAGTAGATGAACATTGTTGGACTCTCGATAAGCCAATGGCTTCCTTGTCCACTTGCCATCTGGATCTTTGGCTTGGATGGCAAATCTTGTTAAATCTTGTTAAACTAACAATAACAATAGCATCAGCAGACACCACGAACTAACAATAACAACAGCATCAGCAGAAACTGCGGAAGAAACAACGACAACAACATATGTGGTAACGACTGTGCAAGATTGATGCATGTAACGACTGTGCAAGATTGATGCATGTAACGACTGTGCAAGATTGATGCATGTAACGACTGTGCAAGATTGATGCATGTAACGACTGTGCAAGATTGATGCATGTAACGACTGTGCAAGATTGATGCATGTAACGACTGTGCAAGATTGATGCATGTAACGACTGTGCAAGATTGATGCATGTAACGACTGTGCAAGATTGATGCATGTAACGACTGTGCAAGATTGATGCATGTAACGACTGTGCAAGATTGATGCATGTAACGACTGTGCAAGATTGATGCATGTAACGACTGTGCAAGATTGATGCATGTAACGACTGTGCAAGATTGATGCATGTAACGACTGTGCAAGATTGATGCATGTAACGACTGTGCAAGATTGATGCATGTAACGACTGTGCAAGATTGATGCATGTAACGACTGTGTAAGATTGATGCATGTAACGACTGTGCAAGATTTATGCATTATGTCCTGAATATATACCATACTAATGCAGCAGTTAATAAATCTGACGATCAGGTCAACTGTTTCGTCAGAAACCTAGTTCCAGCTGGGATGTCATGATAACCATTGTTGAAGACAACGCCAGTAAACAATGGCACCTGTCTTAGACAATTCATATGGTTTACAATCACCGTGGACAATCGTCTGTGTATGTTTCCAGACAGGAGAATTCAAATGGGTTCGGAATGTCACGAATCTACGCTACCAGCTCGCGTCCTATTACAACATCTTCAGCGACGCAGACCGCATCAAAGACCCCATAATGACGGTGCCTTACATCGATTACTCGGGACTAGGTAGGCTGGTCACAACGGCTGGTGATATATACGTATGTGGGTCTATTTCGGGTCATAACGTTCGCCTACATTACGTTATCTAATGAAACAGAAAAGTTTTGTTAGCCTACGAATATGTATTCATTTATTACAGATGTGAATTACAGCAACAAGAAGCGAGTACGCGAGTAGACGTTTCCGTACGGTCTGTGTATTGTGGCTGACGACCGATAAGTGACAGCATTGATGTCGTAAGTGATAATATAAACCGACTTCTGTTTTGTCGTAAATATTGAATGAACTCAACCGCAAGGCTTCTAGTACGAATGTCCTTTGCACAATCAGCCGTGTTTCTCCAGGGGTGATTATATCGGTCTGTCTTCCCGTATTCTCGCCGCCACGAAAGTTGCGAGGCGTGGCAGCCATCGATATGAGCATGGCCGACCTCATCTCTGACGTCACATACTTTAAGGTATGTCACAACATCTTGTGTTGGTAGATTTATATTTACTATTATTCTCATTGGCCGCTCTAAAATTAATATATGTTGCACATGTTGGTTGATGTGCTGTCAGCGTCAAAACTATACTTTATTATTAACAGTAAAAACAAATACAACACTTCCATTTAAAAATAAGAAATAATTTTCCGCACCAATGTTGTCCCGGTTTTTCTTTGCACAAGCAGAATATACAACTGTTTTCAAGAAAATTAACTATTTCCGTGTTCCAGCTCTAGAATGTTTGCTATAACCAAGAGATGCAATAACAATCTTCAATGTTGGTTTTAACCAAGAGATGCAATAACAAACAATTGTGTCATTTGTTTCAAGCACGGGCACAATTCGTATGCCTTTATCGTGGACTCGAACGGACGCACCCTGACCCACCCGCTCCTACAGAACCCCTTTGGGTCGTACAAAGCCAGTCCCGTGTTTGTTGACATTGGGTTGTTGGAGCCGTCAGAAGGCGCTAAGAATGTCATCGAGTCCATGAAAAGGTATATATATATTTCCTTATATCATTACCGATTCAATCCAATCAAAACATATTAATAACTGGTACTTTAATATTAATGTGTAATGAATACTAGTAGGGCCTAGAACATTTCAGTTGACAATTAATAATATTATTACATACAATTAATAAAAGGTTTTAATAATATGCCTAATTATAATAATAGTAAATATGATGGCGACAACGATGGTATTATTACACAAGCATCTTTTTGTAATATTTAGTATAATAATTTACGATCTCCTAACAGCGGAGGCAATGGAAGTAAAGTTGTGTCGACGGAACTGGTGCAAAGTCGGGGCGATCCAAGACGCGACGGAGTCTCTACGACCAGAACCACTGCCACCTACTACTGGAGACCAGTGAGTGATCTGTCGTCGTTGTCGTCGTAGTCGTCGTCAATTTATTATTTTAATTATTATTGTCATCATCATTATCATCATCATTATTATTATCATCATCATTGTCATCATCATTATTATTATCATCATCATCGCCCCACCACCAATACTACCAACACCACCATCATCACAACCACCACAGTCACCACCACCAACACAACCACCACCACCACCACCACCACCACCACCACCACAGTCACCACCACAGTCACCACCACCAACACAACCACCACCACCACCACCACCACCACCACCACAGTCACCACCACCACAACCACCACCACCAGCAACACCACCGCTACCACCACCACCATTACCACTACCACCACCACCAACACCACCACCACCGTCACCACCACCACCACCATCACCACAACCACAACCACCACCACCACAACCACTATCATCATCATTATCAACAATTTGTTATTTTCATTATTATTATCATTGCTGTCGTCATTGTTATTATTATTATCACAGCTAGACGAATGGTGTAGTACTGCAGTAGTTACGTTCTTTATAAAGGGAATTACGTGGAACAACAACGAATGTTGTAGATCGCTGGCACCAAGTTGTCCGTGTGTATCGTCATCCCGAATCACAGCCACGAGTTGACCATTGACACCGGCCACTTGTCCAGTCACTTCGTGTATCACCGCATTGACCTGTGGCCGTCTGTCCAGCGCTGCCGCTATCTCGGTCGAGTTGACACTATCGGTGAGGTTTATCAGAATCCACATCAATGCAGCATCCACATCAATGCAGCATCCACATCAATGTTGCCTTAGAGGCCATTTATCAATTACAATAGGTGTTGTTGCTCTCATAATATCAATAACAAAAACATTGTTATTATTGAATTGTGAGCAAAGCAACATTACAAACACAGTTATGTTAACTGCTAATTATGTTTAAATTCTTTAAAAAAAAAATGCTGAGTACATATTTGAAATGTAGAAGTCACCTGCTTGTCTTTGGTACAGCTAACGTGGTCTGTGGCTTTTGTTGTTGATTTAGAACACTCAGTGGTGAAGTTTACCGGCGCCGCGTTCAAAAACGCCTATAATTATTTCAATGTGGTAGAAAACATGGAAACCATCCAGCGGTACGCGATCTTCCTGGCGGTTGAAGCTGAACGTTCAGTCTACTTCAAGGTGGGGAACTATCATTTCGGACGATGCAATTATTTGTATTATTGGTTGGATTTTTGACTTCACACACATGATTTAATTTGGTCATATTCATCAATAGTTAATGATTCGTTTTCGCTACCACTACACAAAAGATGTATAACACTTTGAAACATCTTCCCTTTTAGTGTTAATTATATTAAAAATATACCACTCGTTAATTAGAGTAAAACAAACCTGGCCCTATTTATACTGATTTACGCACACTAACTGTAACTAACTAACTAACTAACTGTAACTAACTAACTAACTGTAACTAACTAACTAACTAACTGTAACTAACTAACTAACTGTAACTAACTAACTAACTAACTGTAACTAACTAACTAACTAACTGTAACTAACTAACTAACTAACTGTAACTAACTAACTAACTAACTGTAACTGGAACGTCCGACCACCCGTCATCTCAGTGACTTGTGTCTCTGGCAGGAGGGCGTGCGTGAGATGGTCGCATTAACGGAACGCATCGACGAGTTCTGGAAGACTCATTCGTCGCCGACTGTCCTGCGTCGTTACCTCGGCTTCTACGCCGGCTTCTTCCGCGTCTTCCCCGGAGCCGTCATGCCCAAACAGTACGACCCGGTCGAGCGGCCCTGGTCAGTAGCAGTCTTATGAAAAGTGTCGTTGTGTCGGTTGTTTAGTGTTGCAAGATCAGCAGTAGCAGCACCACCACCAGCAGCAGCAGCAGCAGCAGCAGCAGCAGCAGCAGCAGCAGCAGCAGCAGCAGCAGCAGCAGCAGCAGCAGCAGCAGCAGCAGCAGCAGCAGCAGCAGCAGCAGCAGCAGCAGCAGCAGCAGCAGCAGCAGCAGCAGCAGCAGCAGCAGCAGCAGCAGCAGCAGCAGCAGCAGCAGCAGCAGCAGCAGCAGCAGCAGTATCAGCAGCAGCAGTAGTAACAACAAAAACAACAGCAGCAGCAGCAGCAGCATCAGCAGCAGCAGTAGTAACAACAAAAACAACAGCAGCAGCAGCAACGGCAGCATTATTTCGGCCACTGCGTTGTTACCTTGCGCTGTTGCTATCACGTGTTTCGTTGGTCTATATAATAGAGCAAATATCTCAATAATCGAGACTCCTCTCGCTGCCGTTTCGAAGCTTGGGCTATTTCGATCATTCCACGTTGCCTCGAGTCCCTCAGCTGTGCAGTCATTCTCACTGAAATAACACCACTAGTGGTTTTCTCAGAGAAAAATTATAAGTAGGCTTTTTATAATGAGTTAGCTACTAAAACATTACGCATCACAACTGCTTGCAAGCACATACTAGCTATATTGTTGGTGCATCAACTAGCCATATCTTTTGAATGAAACAGCAAGCAACGTTTACATGATTCATTGCTGGACACAAACGTTGTTTGCTTGTGGTGGTTTTACTTCAATAAGCACAATTGTATAAATGATGGTGACGGATGTGCGTGAGCGATTAGTCTTCGCGCAGTAATTGCAGTATGGCTGAATGCGTCCCAGTCCAGTTGGTGCTTGGAGGGCAGGTCTGGCAGCGGATGAAGTGTGGAGGAACAGGTCCGCCAGGGGGTGAAGTGTGGAGGAACAGGTCTGCCAGGGGGTGAAGTGTGGAGGAACAGGTCTGCCAGGGGGTGAAGTGTGGAGGAACAGGTCTGCCAGGGGGTGAAGTGTGGAGGAACAGGTCTGCCAGGGGGTGAAGTGTGGAGGAACAGGTCCGCCAGGGGGTGAAGTGTGGAGGAACAGGTCTGCCAGGGGGTGTAGTGTGGAGGAACAGATCTGCCAGGGGGTGAAGTGTGGAGGAACAGGTCTGCCAGGGGGTGAAGTGTGGAGGAACAGGTCTGCCAGGGGGTGAAGTGTGGAGGAACAGGTCTGCCAGGGGGTGAAGTGTGGAGGAACAGGTCTGCCAAGGGGTGAAGTGTGGAGGAACAGGTCTGCCAGGGGGTGAAGTGTGGAGGAACAGGTCTGCCAGGGGGTGAAGTGTGGAGGAACAGGTCTGGCAGGGGGTGAAGTGTGGAGGAACAGGTCTGCCAGGGGGTGAAGTGTGGAGGAACAGGTCTGCCAGGGGGTGAAGTGTGGAGGAACAGGTCTGCCAGGGGGTGAAGTGTGGAGGAACAGGTCTGCCAGGGGGTGAAGTGTGGAGGAACAGGTCTGCCAGGGGGTGAAGTGTGGAGGAACAGGTCTGCCAGGGGTTGAAGTGTGGAGGAATAGGTCTGCCAAGGGGTGAAGTGTGGAGGAACAGGTCTGCCAGGGGGTGAAGTGTGAAGCAACAGGTCTGTCAGGGGGTGAAGTGTGGAGGAACAGGTCTGCCAGGGGGTGAAGTGTGAAGGAACAGGTCTGCCAGGGGGTGAAGTGTGAAGCAACAGGTCTGCCAGGGGGTGAAGTGTGGAGGAACAGGTCTGCCAGGGGGTGAAGTGTGAAGCAACAGGTCTGTCAGGGGGTGAAGTGTGGAGGAACAGGTCTGCCAGGGGGTGAAGTGTGAAGCAACAGGTCTGTCAGGGGGTGAAGTGTGGAGGAACAGGTCTGCCAGGGGGTGAAGTGTGGAGGAACAGGTCTGCCAGGGGGTGAAGTGTGGAGGAACAGGTCTGCCAGGGGGTGAAGTGTGGAGGTACAGGTCTGGCAGGGGGTGAAGTGTAGAGGAATAGGTCTGCCAGGGGGTGAAGTGTGGAGGGACAGGTCTGGCAGGGGGTGAAGTGTAGAGGAACAGGTCTGCCAGGGGGTGAAGTGTGGAGGAACAGGTCTGCCAGAGGGTGAAGTGTGAAGGAACAGGTCTGCCAGGGGTTGAAGTGTGGAGGAATAGGTCTGCCAAGGGGTGAAGTGTGGAGGAACAGGTCTGCCAGGGGGTGAAGTGTGAAGCAACAGGTCTGTCAGGGGGTGAAGTGTGGAGGAACAGGTCTGCCAGGGGGTGAAGTGTGGAGGAACAGGTCTGCCAGTGGGTGAAGTGTGAAGCAACAGGTCTGCCAGGGGGTGAAGTGTGGAGGAACAGGTCTGCCAGGGGGTGAAGTGTGAAGCAACAGGTCTGTCAGGGGGTGAAGTGTAGAGGAACAGGTCTGCCAGGGGGTGAAGTGTGGAGGAACAGGTCTGCCAGGGGGTGAAGTGTGGAGGAACAGGTCTGCCAGGGGGTGAAGTGTAAAGTAACAGGTCTGCCAGGGGTGAAGTGTGAAGGAACAGGTCGGCCAGGGGGTGAAGTGTGGAGGAACAGGTCTGCCAGGGGGTGAAGTGCAATTCGCTTTGAGTGGTCTTGAGGACTGGATACCGCGCTATATAAGAGATTACCTTTTAATTTGGTCCTCCTCATTACTGACATTGCTGGAAAGTCGTTCAGCGCTACTTTTCCAGAATACTTTAGGCAAATGCATTGTCTACATGTTATGTTAGTCCATGCACCTTAACAACAGCATGGTAAACAACAGCATGGTAAACAAATCCTAGCGACAAAACTGGTCCAATGCACACTGCACAGAGCTGCCCGTGCTGGTAACGAATAAAGCGAAACTTGGTTGCCTCAATGTCGCAAGTGCATGTTGGTAACCAGTAGTGACTAGTGGTCTGGTTGTAGGTATCTGAAGGCAGTGACGCACCCGAACAAACTCATTTTTACGCTGCCATACAAAGACGCGCTAGAGGGCGGCGTCGTCGTCTCCATGGCGAAGACGCTAAGAGAAGGCAGGTGCGTGTGTGCGTGTGTGCGTTTGTACGTGTGCGCGTGTGTACGTGTGCGCGGCATGCGATATACGATGATACAGATATTGTTGAAAGATATTACAAATAGTCTAATTACAACGACGACGACGACGACGACGACGACGACAATGGTGAAGCGATGACGAGAAAAGAAATGATGCGGAGGAAGGATTACGACAATAATAATGATAACGGCGAAGGCGACGATGACTACAAAGACGACGACGACCATCCAGTTGACTGCAGCAGCAGCAATAACATTATTAGTATTATTATCATCATTATCACCATCATCATCATCATCATCAACAACAACATTAGTAGTTGTAGAAGTAGTACTACTACTAGTAGTAGTAGTAGTCATAGCAGTAGAAGTAGTAGTAGCAACAGTAGCAGTAATAGTAGTAGCATCAGCAGCAGTAGCTGTAGCGGTAGCGCTAGCTGTAGCGGTAGCTGTAGTTGTAGCTGTACCGGTAGCGGTAGCGGAAACGGTAGCTGTAGTGTAGTGTAGTGTAGCGGTAGATGTAGCTGTAGCGGTAGTGGTAGCTGTAACTGTAGCTGTAGCTGTAGCGGTAGCTGTAGCTGTAGCGGTAGTGGTAGCTGTAACTGTAGCTGTAGCTGTGGCTGTAGCGGTAGCGGTAGTAGTAGTTGTGGCGGTAGCGTTAGCGGAAGCGGAAGCGGTAGCGGTAGCTGTAACGGTAGCAGTAACGGCACAGGCATCGGCATCGGCAACAGCAGAATAATTGTTAGTAGTAGCATTAGCTGTAGCGGGAACTTTAGCAGTAGCAGTAGTCGTATCACCATGATCGCCGTCATCATCACCATAATCATTATCATCATTATTATTATCTGAGTCAACCATCCTTTATTGCAGGACAAGCGGAAGTCATTCGAAGGCGGACGCGGTGATTGGTGTGATTGGTGTTGACGTCACACTCGGCTATCTTCAGCAAATTCTCAGAAGAATCTACCCTGTCTGCGCCACGGATTCCTACAAGTAAGTAGTCTGTGGAAGTAGAGCAAATGTATACATAGACCTCCACTGGTACGCCATGTGTATAAGTAGTATAGGAGGTGCATGTCACTACCAAAATGGATACTACTTGCGTACGTGCGCAGCCAAGCTTGTGACAAGGTGAACGCTGTGAATCAGAATGGGAAGCACGCACGAACACACTCACTCATATTGTATTATTGTTACATGTGTTACCTTAGACTTAAGGACATACATGTAATGTTGCCAAATATATGTAATAGTGACGTCACGTAAGACATGTTTCCGTATGTGTAACCAAGATTTTATCTGGTAATACAACACATGTGTCACCTCACGCGAGGGTTCAAATGTGTCACCTCACGCGAGGGTTCAAATGTGTCACCTCACGCGAGAGTTCAAATGTGTCACCTCACGCGAGGGTTCAAATGTGTCACCTCACGCGAGGGTTCAAATGTGTCACTTCACGCGAGAGTTCAAATATGTCACCTCACGCGAGGGTTCAAATGTGTCACCTCACGCGAGGTTTCAAATGTGTCACCTCACACGAGAGTTCAAATGTGTCACCTCACGCGAGGGTTCCAATTGCAGATGCTTTATCGTTGACACGAGTGGATATCTAGTTTTCCACGACGACTTCATTCGGAAAAAAGACGAAAACGTTGAATATATGCACATCACCGAAAAGGTAAGGCAGTTATTTCAATTAGTTTCAGTTTCTGTGACAATATTTCTACTGAATGACGAAGATAAAATTATGTATAACTACAGGAATAATTCACATTTTCCTTACAAAATAAACACAACAAAGTCGTATTAGAAACTGCAAAATTCATGCCAACAAAGTCCGTGTCGTATCTTTGATCATTTTCTTCTTTCATTTGGAATGTTCTTATTTTGATCATTTTATTCTTTCATTTGGAATGTTCTTATTTTGGATTACACGTCGTAATCTTGTGAGCATCAGTGGGCAAACATAGTCACGAATGTTCTTATTTTGGATTACACGTCGTAATCTTGTGAGCATCAGTGGGCAAACATAGTCACGAATGTTCTTATTTTGGATTACACGTCGTAATCTTGTGAGCATCAGTGGGCAAACATAGTCACGAATTTTCTTATTTTGGATTACACGTCGTAATCTTGTGAGCATCAGTGGGTAAACATAGTCACGAATGTTCTTATTTTGGATTACACGTCGTAATCTTGTGAGCATCAGTGGGTAAACATAGTCACGAATGTTCTTATTTTGGATTACACGTCGTAATCTTGTGAGCATCAGTGGGCAAACATAGTCACGAATGTTCTTATTTTGGATTACACGTCGTAATCTTGTGAGCATCAGTGGGCAAACATAGTCACGAATGTTCTTATTTTGGATTACACGTCGTAATCTTGTGAGCATAAGTGGGTAAACATAGTCACGAATGTTCTTATTTTGGATTACACGTCGTAATCTTGTGAGCATCAGTGGGCAAACATAGTCACGAATGTTCTTATTTTGGATTACACGTCGTAATCTTGTGAGCATCAGTGGGCAAACATAGTCACGAATGTTCTTATTTTGGATTACACGTCGTAATCTTGTGAGCATAAGTGGGTAAACATAGTCACGAATGTTCTTATTTTGGATTACACGTCGTAATCTTGTGAGCATCAGTGGGCAAACATAGTCACGAATGTTCTTATTTTGGATTACACGTCGTAATCTTGTGAGCATCAGTGGGCAAACATAGTCACGAATGTTCTTATTTTGGATTACACGTCGTAATCTTGTGAGCATAAGTGGGTAAACATAGTCACGAATGTTCTTATTTTGGATTACACGTCGTAATCTTGTGAGCATCAGTGGGCAAACATAGTCACGAATGTTCTTATTTTGGATTACACGTCGTAATCTTGTGAGCATCAGTGGGTAAACATAGTCACGAATGTTCTTATTTTGGATTACACGTCGTAAGCTTGTGAGCATCAGTGGGCAAACATAGTCACGAATGTGTAAAACACAAGTCGTTTCATCTCGATCGCTTCTCAACCATTTTTGACAAATGTTTTCCTTTACATAACGAGCGAAAACGTCGACCTTATAATGGGCGCACGGAGAAAATGTGAACACGGTTTGATAGTTGTATTTAAAAAAACGGTTGTGGAGGCGGCAACATTCCTAACTTAGATGTTGTGGAAGAAAAACAGTCAGAGGCCATATTTGTGGTATGCAACTTGAACGTTGCTCCAAAATCATATCCGTCACTCCCCGGACAACTTTCACGATGCCGGATCAGGACGTACATTATTTGTTCAGGACGATCTATCAAATGTTTTAGAAGCTACGACAATAGGAATTTTCACAGAACGAGGGTCGTCCTTTGAGATTGCACGTCGTGTTACTAAATTCACGAGTGGCTGACATAATTTGAATTAAATGAAAAATTATATACCGAAAAGATTCGCGCGATTATTTTTACATGCGCTGAAGCAATCGCGTGTCTACACCAATACATGCTCAATCGCGTGTCTATACCAACACGTGCTCAATCGAATGTCTACACCAACGCGTGCTCAATCGCGTGTCTATACCAACACCTGCTCAATCGAATGTCTACACCAATACATGCTCAATCGCGTGTCTACACCAACACATGCTCAATTGCGTGTCTACACCAACACATGCTCAGTCGCGTGTCTACACCAATGCATGCTCAATTGCGTGTCTACACCAACACATGCTCAATCGCGTGTCTATACCAACACGTGCTCAATCGCGTGTCTACACCAATGCATGCTCAATTGCGTGTCTACACCAACACATGATCAATCGCGTGTCTACACCAACACATGCTCAATCGCGTGTCTACACCAACACAAGCTCAATTGCGTGTCTACACCAACACATGCTCAATTGCGTGTCTACACCAACACATGCTCAATCGCGTGTCTACACCAACACATGCTCAATCGCGTGTCTATACCAACACATGCTCAATCGAATGTCTGCACCAACACATGCTTAATTGCGTGTCTACACCAACACATGCTCAAGGGCTTGTCTTCATCAATGCATGGTCAATCGCGTTCTTCAAGTTTTTCAAACGTCAGATCAGCCGATAGTTGTGTACTGATGCAAGCATTGTAATTTTTATTTAATATCAGTAGGCGCTATTGTTGGTGCGGTGTATTCGTTGCTGACACAATAATGAGATAAATATTTGCGTTCTTGTCTTGTCGTTCTCTAATTTAAAGTACTAAATATTACGTATCAGAGGCACCAAGTGTTATTTCGGGTAGCGTGTATTTGTGAAAACGCATTTCATTATGAGCAACTCTACATCGTCGAAACGTTGATGGTAACCGATTACGATAAACGTTTATAAATACGACACAACAGCCGGGCCGTACGTCTGTAGAATTATCCTTAAATTGGACGTTAACGGTACGATGACGTCGAACAGATTGGACAGACATTTACACCCAGGATGAGCGCGAGGGACCTCGCCATCCTGCTGGCTAATAAAGGGTGTTTTACATCTTCTCTCTGTGGTTTAGTTATAAGCAACATAGCACGTGGTGGCACCGTTTAGCGAACGTGGTTAACGAAGAGGTACGTCAACAATTAGCGACTCAACTTCCCGTTCCAGGGAAATTCGACGGCGCCAACGGCAGGGCACAAACCGAGTTGTGTGCTAAATGGGCCAAACGACTATATCATACCTATCGAGTAGCGTCAGGGCTACACGCCGAGTCGCAGAGGGAGCAAGTTAACACTTGGCTGTGCGCAATGGGAGACTTCGCGGACGCCAAGCTAACTACACTAAAAATAGATGAAAATAAGGCGTCGTACGCCGAGGTCAAGACAGCTATTGACCAATATTTCAACGCCACAAAAAACATCGTCGAACGTGCGCGTTTTAACGTTCGACGTCAAACGACAACAACGCCAGTAATTATGTAATTGCGATGAACTAAGGGACGAACAAATTCGCAACAGAATAGTCGCAGGCGTCCTTGACAGCGGGCTGTCAGATCGGCTACAGTCAAAACCAGATTTGACACGTCCAGATTATCCGCCAGGCGGAGGCACTCAAGCTAGACAGACGTTGTCAGAGGGGTGGTAAGCATGCCCTCAAGTGCCCGCGGAATCGATCACGTCTTACCAACTGGTAAAACAGTCCACAGTAGATGGAGTAAAAAATCAAAACGAGGCTACACATGCACCAACGACATGTCGAGTAGCTGTCAATGGTTCGACCGTCAACCAGCGCATGACAGACAGAGATGTCCAGCTAGAAACGACACGTGTCGTGCGTGTGGAAAACAGGGTCACTTCTAAGTTGTTTGTCGTGGCAGTATGGACAAAAGACACAGCAGCAATGTCCATGAAATAAAGAGGGAGGACGTCCCATTTCTAGGGGAAAGCAAAGACAACAGTGACTATTGGACCACACGCGTCAGTGTGAACGGTCATGACACACACTTCTAACTTAAGACTGGTGCAGCTGTGTCGGTCACACGTGACTCCGTGGACCTGGGGGGTCCGTCTTCCAGTCAGGGGCATGCTTCATGCCACCATGGAGTATCGTGGTAGAGTAATCACCGAAACTGTGTGCGTCTTACGCAATCAGCAATGTTCACTGCTAAGCAAACAAGTCTGTTTTGAACTGGGACTTGTGTCGCGGTATGATTGATTGAACAAGTGAGTGATTCACCAGTGAATCTCAAAACAGAATTCCCAAGTCTGTTAACTGGGCTCGGCAAGATAAAGGCTGAGTATCACGTGACACTTCGCTCAGACGCTAGAGCAGTGTGTTTGCATGCACCGAGGAAAATCCCGCATCCTCTACTGCCGAAAATGAATGCAGCGAGAGGGAGTTACCTCCCCAGTTATAAGACTAACATATTGGTGTTCGGGACCTGTTATCGCTCCAAAGCTACCAGGACCTTCACTGCGCATCTGTGTCGATCTCACACAGCTAAACCGGGTTGTCCTACGCGAGATACACTCCATGCATTCTGTTGATGAGAGTCTCACAAAATTTGGAACTAGCAGCATCCTCTGGATGATGAGTCCAATATTCTCATAACATTCGTCTTTCCTTTTAGACGATTCTGTTTCAACATACTTCAATCTGGCATCAGTTCAGAAAGTCAGATTTTCCAACGCTCCATATCAACCATTCTGGAAGGCCAACAAGGGGTAATCTGCCATGTGGACGACATCACGGCACGACAGGCGTGTCAAAGCAGTGCTACGGCGCTTACAGCAAGCCGGACTAACACTGAACAACAAATGCGAATTCTCAAAGCAGTCAGTCAAGTTCCTGGGGCATGTCATCGATGTCGCAGTGATACACGCTGACAGCAGTAAGACGGCAGTAAGACGGCAGTAAGACGGCAGCGACCGCACAGTTCCCAGCACCGACCGATGTCACAGAACTACAACGCTTCACGGGTGAACCAA
>OY759263.1:60044645-60077145 GCA_963662155.1 Lamellibrachia columna
TTGAATAAAATGTCTTTGTATCTCGTCTGGTTTGTTCAAAAACGAAACTGTGTCTAAATACTTCCTGTTTAATTTTTACAATATGTGTCACTGTCAGAGGTTTCCTTGTCCACTTGCCATCTGACCATAGACCATAGACATAAATAGAACACCCGTTAGTAAAACAAGACCGCGAAGCCTTTATCAGTTGACACATGATAAAGTGATGCCGGCATGGACTAGTGACATTCATGCTGCTGCACGGCAAGAACCCACTGGAGGCCCAGTGTTTATACTGTACAGCACCCAGTCTTCATCATATATCTATAGATATACAGTACTAAT
The DNA here is from genome assembly GCA_963662155.1 of Lamellibrachia columna. NCBI lineage: Eukaryota > Metazoa > Annelida > Polychaeta > Sabellida > Siboglinidae > Lamellibrachia > Lamellibrachia columna. The sequence goes on from OY759263.1 coordinate 60,044,970, forward strand.
AAGAGATTATTACTACATAGCTATATATACCTAATACCTTATTACGTGCACGATCTATCCATGCACCTTGTATATCAAATATCATAACATATTAACTATAACAGTAGCACCAATATACATGATCGAAACTGAACTTTCTGAAGTGCTCCAACATGTATTAGGTAATGACTGCAAATGGTCAACATCTCATTAATCCCTATTGGACATTCTTCTCTAAGGTCCCAAAAATATTCTTTTCCCATCTTCCAACACATTCCCCAGCAGCTCCATCACAGCCATTTCCACCTGCAGATCAAGATCTTTCTCGAATGTTATCTGGCCAACTTGCAAAGTCATGTAAAGAAATGTGCTCTCTCATTTAAGCTGTCAATTGTTTTAGTAGGCAACCTTTCACATGGTTTGTCAAACAAATGCATAGAATGAATGTGAATGTTGCAATGTGTACATAATTAGTTACGTGATAGTGGTTCATACAACGAAGAAAAGGCAAACGACGATCAAAAAGGGGAGAGCCTTATTAAATGCTTAATAAAGAAAAAATCTTATTAATGAGCTGATATCTAGTGGAGTTTTAAAAAAGAGTTACAAATATGCATACACGCACGCACACATTATTTATAAAACTGAATCCTACCCCTATAACATTTTATGTTGCACCCAATCAATGTGACTACTGGGAAACACTTAATGTACGCTCCCCCAAGAAAAACAAACGTATCTGTAATATATTGATATTTCAGAACATTTTCGAAACTGCTACATTCATTCATATATACATTAATACAGCACAAACATTTGCGACATAAATTACCTGAAAATAACAAGATGTTAGATCCTGTCTTCTGTCGATTCGTACAGCTGTAAGCCACACAGGAAATAACCATATTCTTTGTCCCACAACTTTCTCCAGCAAGCCTCCAAAATGTTTGTCTTGGAGAGTTTAACACTAATGCACGATGCTCACTCCAATATGAACAACCCAACTGCCCACACTTATAACACAACTGCTGGGAACACCCTCACCCAAATTAGTAATCAGTCTGGTGGCCATGCCCCATTAAGAACAAATGACATTGACAAATCTTCAAGTTAATTGGTTCCTGGTGTCATCGTCACTGGCTACTAGCCTGAGAAGTTTATACTTCTCTGGTAGCCACCTCATCTTCATTGCTTTTGTTTGCCTTATATTGAACATGATGATGGTGAGGAGGGAATAAATTAACTTACTTACTCACGTGCTTACTTACTTACTTACTTACTTACTTACATATGTTAGACAACTATTTGTAACATGCTATGTTCACACTATAAACAGTACTACCCTGTGTGTCATGCAGTGGATGCAACTGTTTCTGCCGTGCAATGAAATGCCGGCCAGTGGTCCACGCCCGCTTCACTGCAGTGAGCTGGCTTATCGCTCTTGTTTATGGGGGGGGGGTGATTAATGATGTAACTCTATGCATCTGACGCATATCGCTTTGGGTCGCAACCATCGCCGACTGCCTTGATGATTTCGGTTAGAGTCTACACTGGCCCCGCATTGAGTGTTGAATGGTGTAATATTAAACGCCCGGTTCTTTGTCCCCAACTCAGGCTGCATCTTAGATTCTTACAATGGGCTTTCAATTGCTTCATCGGTGACTCAGATACACTCGCTTCACTGTTGTTTACCAGCTAGGCACAAGGCCGTCTTAGAGGTCGACGTGACATGAAACGAAATACATTGACTAGTATAAATTGAGTAGTTTCTTTGAACACACTAGGCAGCGTAAGATATTCATTGACTTTTTTTTTATAGATGCGTTCTGCATGAAAGCACAGTATCGTTGTCACCAAAGGTTTACTGAATGTGCCATATTGTACAAGTCGTCGTACCAAGTTAAAACTTCCCTTCATTCTGGACTGTCAAAGAAGCGACTAAGAACAGCTCACATTGTTTTAGTACAAGATCACAGGTCCCAACCAGACGAGGTGTTTTTTTATTATTTGAAGTTCATACACTCGCTGCTCCTACCAACTTCTCGTTCTGATGCTCACCTGTGTGATGTTGTGATTAGTGTGAGTATGGTTCAGTGATAGGCATGTGTGGCAACCTATTATATGTGTGTGCAACATATGACGCAGTGGGGCTACTCCAAGCATGACGGCACACCCATTACGACACAGTACACACACGCCGCTCAACGCGGAAAAGTTGAGTACTTCACCTCAGCTGGCACGGCGACATGACGCTCTGGCCGGAGTACTTCTGCACAGGCGAGTATCCCATACTTTACATGTCCTCTGTACAAACTAGCATTTCATGATGAAGACAGTACATGTCAGCTTTTAATCAACTTTAAGTAGTGTTGATTCGTACAGCGGCTGATCTGTTTCCATATATCATAGTATACCGTAGAACGTTCATCACGAGAAAGTGGATCACTGCTACCTGTCACTTGCTCTGACCCTGGAATGAGAGTCTGAGCGCCTTGTCTATGCGGATACTGGCGACGTAGGAGACCACACAATTATTATTATTCCAGAACGTCTAATATATACTAGTGCCCTACACGGGCCGGGCTTTGGGCCCAAGCCCGGCCCGGCCCGTGGACTCCTATAAATTTCGCGGGCCGGGCCTGGGCCTACATTTTGCGGGCCCGGTCGGGTCTGGGCTGAAAAATATTAAACACATCGGGCTTGGGCCGGGCCTGGGCCTGGTGTGAGCGGGTCGGGCTGAACCTGGGCTGGGCCTGGACGTTATAAAAATATTAATACAAAACCCAGATTTTTTATTTTAATATTAAGAAAAACTTATTATAAATTGTATTTCCGTTTAATGAATGTTTAAACATTTTTCTTTAGTATTACATAGTTGCAAATTGAGACCTTATATGGAATTATGAATGACAGCAGTGCTTTATATATTGGAATGCAGTTTAACCTCTTTTCAACAATGGTACTTCCAATGGTATAATTTTAATAATGTGCATTCTTTTGATAGAGACATTTCATATAATAGCAATGCATAGTATTGCATACACAGTACACACATTACACAGTACATATTACTATTACATAGTACATACATAATACAGGTGTTACAGATGCATATTTTTGGCGTGAATGTAGCCTTTTGCATAGATATAATGGCCCCATAGGTTCACTTGGCTGGAAGTAGCCAGCCCAAATGTTTACTTTAGACATATTTGCAGAGGCAATCAAGCCATGATTAACCATCAACGCATTTAGATTAAACAAGATTTAACAAGATTGCCATCCCAAACAACCAAGTTCCAGATGGCAAGTGGACAAGGAAGCCATTGGCTTATCGAGAGTCCAACAATTTTATCATCTATGTGTAGCCCACCCTTATCAAATATCTGTCAATTCTATTTTTAAACATATTCACACTACTAGCATTAACACAATTACTTGGCAGTTTGTTCCATTAATTTATCACCCTCTGTGAGAAAGAGTACTTTCTCATGTCCAACCTACACTGTTCCTTAACTAATGCTGCTTTGTGTCCTCTGGTTCTACTGCCTTCTTTAAGTTTGAAGAACATATTCCTGTCAACATCCTCATAACCGTTCACTATTTTGAACACTTCTATTCTCCTCTTAGTCTCCTGGTCTCTAGTGTTGTCAAACCACATTGTAATAAGCGGCTTTCATAACTACGGTCTCTCAATTCATGAATCATTTTAGTTGCTCTTCGTTGTATTCTTTCTAGCTTGCCTATGTCCTTTTTACGATACGGTCTCCATGCTTGAATACAATATTCCAAATGTGGTATAACTATTGCTTTGTACAGGGTTACAATTAGCTGTTTCTCCTTATACATGATAGTTCTCCTAATTAGCCCTATAATTTGATTTCCTTTCGAAGCAGCAATCCCACAAGTCCTTTTCTTGTGTGGTTCTACCTAATACAGCATCCCCATTTTATATTCTTCGTCCATGTTTCCATGTCCTATGTGTATGCATTTCCACTTCCCAAAATTGAATAACATCTGCCATTTGTCTGACAATTTAACTAATTTATCTAGATCATCCTGTAAACGTTGTTTATCTGTATCATTGGTAACCTTTCTGAATACTTCTGTGTCATCTGCAAACTTCAGTACTTTGTACATTTTCCAAATCATTTATATATATATTAAAAACAGTATAGGGCCTAATACTGATCCCTGTGGTACACCACTCAAAAGAGATTTCCAGTTTGAAATCTCACCATCTATTATTACTCTCTGTCTTCAGTGTGTAAGCCACTTTTCTATCCAGTTGATTACATCATTGCCTATACCATGGGCTTTTAGTTTAAATAGCAATCTTTGATGTGGCACTTTATCGAAAGCTTTCTGAAAATCTAAATATACAACATCCACTGGTGACTCCTCATCTACCCACTTTGTAATTTCTTCCAAAAACATAAGAAATTGGTTAGACATGACCTTGCTTTTAGGAACCCATGTTGAGATGTATTTATTAATTTATGTTTTACAAGGAATTCCACCATGTGGTCTCTAATTAATGTTTCGAGTAATTTACTTACAACTGATGTTAAACTCACTGGTCTGTCATTTTCTGGCTTGTTCCTCGATCCTTTCTTAAATAGTGGTGTAATGTTTGCTTCTTTCCATTATGAAGGAACTATTCCTTCTTCTAGTGACAAGTTAAACACTTTGCCAAGTGGTGTACTAATTTGCTCAACAATTTCCTTAAGCAGTTGATGGAGTCTTACCTGATGGTGGAGTCTTACCTGATGGTGGAGTCTTACCTGGTGGTGGAGTCTTACCTGATGGTGGAGTCTTACCTGGAACTAGAGCAACTAGAGATGTTTCAATGTATGCGTAACACCAACGTGCAATGTTAGCGACATCAACATAAACAGGACGTTGAAACAGATACCTCAACATAGAGAGGACGTTGAAACAGACACCTCAACATAAAGAGGACGTTGAAACAGAGACCTCAACATAAACAGGACGTTGAAACAGAGACCTCAACATAAACAGGACGTTGAAACAGAGACCTTAACAGAAACAGGACGTTGAAACAGTGACCTTAACAGAAACAGGACGTTGAAACAGTGACCTTAACATAAACAGGACGTTGAAACAGAGACTCGGCCACTAACGCGACTACTGAACTCATTCAGTCTAGTTCAACATGTCAGGTATCCTACACACTCTGTCGTTCACATGCTGGTCACCGTGATCAGCCAAAAATAGACGACCATTTGACTACTTCTGTTGAAGTTATTCCGATGTCCTTATCGGATTATTGTGCTACGTCAGTGACGCCAACAGATATATTGACACATAATTATAGTGGAGCGCAACTACCGCTCGTTTACTGCCGATTCTTTCAACGACAACACGCACGATCAACTTGTGAGTCACTACGACGTAGACATCCAGTGCAGGTGAACCTGTCACCGGCTACCGGAATATCATGCGAGGTGATAAACCCAATCCATGATACAATGGTGATATTAGAGAGTTTTTGCAAGCGCACCGATCTCGGCTCCCTTCCCGATCCCAATCTCGCTATGCGTGCTACGTCGTCGCTTTTCGAGTTTATACGATCGGGGCCATGTCGATGAGATAGGGAAAACACCGATCTCGGCTCCCTTCCCGATCCCAATCTCGCTATGCGTGCTACGTCATCGCTTTTCGTGTTTATACGATCGGGGCCGTGTCGATGAGATAGGGAAAACACCGATCTCGGCTCCCTTCCCGATCCCAATCTCGCTATGCGTGCTACGTCGTCGCTTTTCGAGTTTATACGATCGGGGCCATGTCGATGAGATAGGGAAAACACCGATCTCGGCTCCCTTCCCGATCCCAATCTCGCTATGCGTGCTACGTCATCGCTTTTCGTGTTTATACGATCGGGGCCGTGTCGATGAGACAGGGAAAACACCGATCTCGGCTCCCTTCCCGATCCCAATCTCGCTATGCGTGCTACGTCGTCGCTTTTCGAGTTTATACGATCGGGGCCATGTCGATGAGATAGGGAAAACACCGATCTCGGCTCCCTTCCCGATCCCAATCTCGCTATGCGTGTTACGTCATCGCTTTTCGTGTTTATACGATCGGGGCCGTGTCGATGAGATAGGGAAAACACCGATCTCGGCTCCCTTCCCGATCCCAATCTCGCTACGCGTGCTACGTCGTCGCTTTTCGAGTTTATACGATCGGGGCCATGTCGATGAGATAGGGAAAACACCGATCTCGGCTCCCTTCCCGATCCCAATCTCGCTATGCGTGCTACGTCATCGCTTTTCGTGTTTATACGATCGGGGCCGTGTCGATGAGATAGGGAAAACACCGATCTCGGCTCCCTTCCCGATCCCAATCTCGCTATGCGTGCTACGTCGTCGCTTTTCGAGTTTATACGATCGGGGCCATGTCGATGAGATAGGGAAAACACCGATCTCGGCTCCCTTCCCGATCCCAATCTCGCTATGCGTGTTACGTCATCGCTTTTCTTGTTTATACGATCGGGGCCGTGTCGATAAGATAGGGAAAACACCGATCTCGGCTCCCTTCCCGATCCCAATCTCGCTATGCGTGCTACGTCGTCGCTTTTCGTGTTTATACGATCGGGGCCGTGTCGATGAGATAGGGAAAACACCGATCTCGGCTCCCTTCCCGATCCCAATCTCGCTATGCGTGCTACGTCGTCGCTTTTCGTGTTTATACGATCGGGGCCGTGTCGATGAGATAGGGAAAACACCGATCTCGGCTCCCTTCCCGATCCCAATCTCGCTATGCGTGCTACGTCGTCGCTTTTCGTGTTTATACGATCGGGGCCGTGTCGATGAGATATGGAAAACACCGATATCGCAGGTTGAATCGCTTAGTGGTCTCCCTATCTATAGTACGTTGAAATTATGGTTAAATAAAAAAATCTACAGCAATTGTACGTAAGACTTTTGTTGACTGATTAGCTGCCCTATTTTAGTTGCAAATGGGCTCGGTGCATCGGAAAAAAGAGTTTTAAGTGCGCACGGTCTATGCCTATGGCTATGCCTAACTATGCCACTACATGAAACCATCGACGGCACCGTAGGCGTAGACTTAGATTTAGACATCTCATTGTAGATAAGTCCTATAGTATAAACTTGACCAAAAATTCCAGCTGAAATGGACTGAAATGATGTACAATGAAAAAACAAACAGCTATGGTTAACATTCTAAATTTTAATTTTATAAATAAAATATATACTAGAGTTTCCTAACTTCGTCTTCGACTAGTGCACATTTTGTTTTGGTTCGCGTATGCAAGGTTAGCGCGACTGTCAGTTCAGCATAAACACTGACCTCCAATGACCAACCGCTAGTTGCAGAACGATAAAATACCGCGTTGTCACGGAATTGTGCGACGCACGAATTTGGGACATGCAACCATATAAACAAGTGTTTTTATTTTACATATTTTCGGATATCATGAAGATTTCTTGTTCTGTTTAAAATACCAATAACCCAAAACACTATTTGTGCAAGAATTGTAAGATTTTTGCATGGTTATTCTCCATTATTTGTAGTTACTAGATAGTAATATGCATACTAAGCACTGAATATTAGTTCTCCGCCACTGGCACTGCCACTGTCATTGAAGGTGAGTGTTTTATGTTTGAGATTGAGCCAGTGGTAATGAGTGAGCTCAACGATAAAACATGTTAGAACACAAATAAATTGTATTTGAATCAGTAACACATCTACATATATGAGAACTTTGAAGTTTCTCTGCTGTTGGTAAATAGTGAAAAGTGGCCAACGTATAACAGCCAAAAATGCTATTGCCAGAGATAAAATTCCAATTTATTTCAAATATTTGTATATGAAAAACAAGTACAATGCCATGCACCATATTTGGATTCCCTATTCAAATTGCTTAATATTGAAAACAGTATTTTTGATGGACGCATCAGATTACACAACTATGTGATTTTATACCTATTCCATATGTAGTAAGAAAAATATGGAAATATTGCTGTTAAATGCAAGAAAAACCTTTTGAATACATAAACATAGTTCTAGATTATATTTATTAGATGGGTCTAACTTGAGAAGTTTTCAAGGTATGTATCTGAAATTTGCTGAAAATGTAGATATATTAGTATACATTGTCTATGCAAAACTCTACAATTTTTAATTATCCAAAATAAATATGGCAGAACACCATCCTGAAATAAAAATCTGCAAAAGTGGAAATGGTCATAACTCGGAAATTAATCTAGCTACATCCCTATGGTTTGACATGTGTGGTTACATAGACCAATACATTAATTGGTAAACTGTTGGTAGAATCCAAAAATGTGAGTGCTACAAGAATTTCTTATTTTGATAGATTTGAGATGAAATGCCCCATTGCCAAATTTTTCTTGTCATGTCCGTTACCTAGACCTATGAGGATGTGTAATTATAATGGATGTGTGTAGATTTTGGGGTGAAATTTACAATCCGTGAGTTGGTGAAATCTGAATTGGAGTTGGATTGATCCAAACATTGTGTGGCTTATAATAATTCATTTGATAACAAATAAAAACAGATTGATTTGGAATTTAATTGGAATTGCAAAGTCTCCTAATTTAGTTGAATTTAATTAATTGTTCAGTTCGTAAGCGTAAATGTTTTGATATAAATTTACACATATAAACAAAGAAATAAATTATAATTTATTTATTCTTCAGACTAACTTTCACTTAACAAATTACAAGGTGTGATGATCTTATTTGGGAATCAAAAGAGAAACATCACCTGCTTTAAGTAAACATGTGATTTGTGGGACAACACAATAAAAGGTAGATGTAGACGGCGCCGTCCGCGTAGATCGGGTTACGTTGGCGCGTGTTGCAAAAACTCTACTCGGTCCCGGATCTCCTACTCACCGCACCGGTCGCGCACGAGATCGGGATCGGGAAGGGAGTCGGTGTGCTTGCAAAAACTCTTTAATAGTAAAGCGAGGGAAGAGAACGAGTCGCGGTGAAGTCGCACGCAATTGGAGGTGTACGTAACCGCACGTGACGAGTGCAACACGCTCATTGTACTCTCGAAAAGAAACTACTGTCGTGACTAGCTGCAGTATGTTGGTAACAACGTGTTCAGCACGCGGGCCAAAGATGGTAAGCCCGCGGCCCGCAAGCACGCGGCCCGCTAAGTTTAGAGTAGCTAAACCTATAATCTTATAATTGAATTAGCTCAACTAAGTTAACATAATTTAATATGATATTTCAATTAAATGTCACCCACTGGCACTGACACCCAGTGGCATTTCCAGCAGGACTGCAGTCACTAGCCTGAGACAGACAGGTTCAGACATGTGTGAATTAGTACAAGTGTGAATGAATTAGGACTGGGGAGAAATACCAATTACCAACTGGGTTGGGTACTGGGTAGTGCCCTGCGCGGGCCGGGCTTTGGGTCCAAGCCCGGCCCGGCCCACAGCCCGCGGGCCGGGCCGGGCCGGGCCTCTACATAATTTCGCGGGCCGGGCCGGGCCTGGGCCTACATACTGCGGGCCCGGGCCGGGCCTGGGCTGAAAACAATTTAAACACAACGGGCTTGGGCCGGGCCTGGGCCTAGTGTGAGCGGTCCGGGCCGGGCCAGGGCTGGGCCTGGACATAATAAAAATATTCATACAAAACACCGATTATTACTTTATTTTTGTAATAAAAACTGATTATAAATTGTAATTCCGGTTAATGAATGTTTAAAATTATTTCTTTAGTATTATATAGTTGCAAATTAAGACCTTGCATGGAATCTAATAGCCCCATAAGTTCACTTAGCTGGAAGTAGCCAGCCCCAAATGTTTACTTTAGAAATATTTGCAGAGGCAATCAAGCTATGATTAACCATCAACTTATCACCCTTTGACCCTACCAGTGGACATTCTATTGTCTAGGTCTTCCCTCCAAACATTGCCCACCTGAATGGCCTGCCCACTGCCAAGTGCTCACTAGGCCACTAGCCCACTACCCAGTACCCAACCCAGTTGGTAATTGGTATTTCTCCCCAGTCCTAATTCATTCACACTTGTACTAATTCACACATGTCTGAACCTGTCTGTCTCAGGCTAGTGACTGCAGGCCTGCTGGAAATGCCACTGGGTGTCAGTGCCAGTGGGTGACATTTAATTGAAATATCATATTGAATTATGTTTACTTAGTTGAGCTACTTCAATTAAAATATAAATTTGGGTTATGGCTTGCATATGGGTTAAGTCAGGGTTAGATAAACAAATCTCCTACCCTAACCATAAGCCAATACATTAAAGCCAAATGTACCAAATGTTACCATATTTAATAGTAATGACACTAAGAAGTTTTTCTTTATTTTTCTTCAGGATATTCGTAAGCTCGTCTTTGTTATAAGATTATAGGTTTATCTTCTTTATCTTCTTCTTATCTTCTTTATCTTCTTTATCTTTGGCCCGCGGGCCTGGGCCGGGCCTGGGCCTGAAACTTGCGGGCCGGGCCGGGCCTGGGCCAAACATTCACGGTCTGGGTCGGGCCTGGGCCGGGCCTGGGCCTAAATTTTAGTTTGCGGGCCTGGGCCGGGCCGGGCTTGAAAAATTATTGCGGGCCTGGGCCGGGCCTGGACTCTAACTGCTAATTGCGGGCCGGGCTTGGGATCAAATTCTAGGCCCGCGCAGGGCACTAGTACTGGGTAGCGTGCTAGTGGCCTAGTGGGCACTTGGCAGTGGGCAGGTCATTAAGGCGGGCAATGTTTGGAGGGAAGACCTAGACAATAAATGTCCACTGGTTTGGTCAAAGGGTGATAAGTTGATGGTTAATCAAGGCTTGATTGCCTCTGCAACTATTTCTAAAGTAAACATTTAGGGCTGGCTACTTCTAGCCGTGTGAACTTATGGGGCCATCAGATTCCATGCAAGGTCTCAATTTGCAACTATATAATACTAAAGAAATAATTTTAAGTATTCATTAAACGGAATTACAATTTATAATCAGTTAAAAAAATAAAATAAAGTAATAATCGGTGTTTTGTATGAATATTTATATTATGTCCAGGCCCAGCCCAGGCCCGGCCCGGCCCGCTCACACTAGGCCCAGGCCCGGCCCAAGCCCGATGTGTTTAAATTGTTTTCAGCCCAGGCCCGCAGTATGTAGGCCCAGGCCCGGCCCGGCCCGGCCCGGCCCGGCCCGGCCCGCGAAATTATGTAGAGGCCCGGCCCGTCCCCGGCCGGGCCGAACTTGGACCCAAAGCCCGGCCCGCGCAGGGCACTATTGTGGATCACCCTGGGCGGCGTCATGGCCTCGCTGGACTGGTTCTGCGTGGACAGGAATCGTATACATGTGACTATAAGCAGAGTGTCGTCATTGGTCGAGCGTAATCAAGCGAGGCGACTTTAATAACGGGGGTGACTTAAGGATCTCTTATCTAAACTATACGTATCTTATCTAAACTATACGTACAGCCGATCGGTGAAATCATTCACAACCACGACCTAAACAACACCGCTATACCCCCTGATCTACAACTCTTATGTCACTTTCACCTGGATGCATTTTCTCTGCTGACGGCTGCGCGTCGTACTGAACCATGTATTGATGGCGTGACTGATTGGATGACTTTTAGCTATCTATTTGCATCTGGTATATAAAGCTATCTATTGGCATCTGGTATCTAAAGTCCGGCGCACACGGGCTGATCGGCAGCGCGGCGACGGCTGAGCTATTTTTCTCATCACCGCTGCCCGCAGACGAGCGAATATAGCTTATTTGGGTTCAGCCTACTGTTACGTTTCCCATTGATGACCATGTTAACGTTTTGCACGATTATAAGAAAACGGGAATATAAAAAATTCTGAAACTTCTTTCCTGCCGTTGTCATCATCTCATTGACATGTTGGTCGAGTTTTGTCAAAATCACATATTTCCAACTCTTTTAAAACGGCTGCATGTGCCATACCCGTCAATATTTATCAATTTCTGCATACATTACTACGCACCCGTGGCGAAACAATTGCCAAAAATCCTTCCGCCTATTTAAATCATCTAAAAATCCACGGTTACACTGCTAACGTGTTCTACCAACAAATTTGCCAATGTGTCTGCTCAAATGTCTGCTCAAATGCAGTTATGTCAGATGATACGATTTTTTTTTAATTACACATATCTAAAATTACTGTGCCCTACATTCGTCTGTAACACACCAGGAAGTCTAACTGAGGCATGATCCCAAATAGGGAAGCTTTTTTCTGTGAAAGTGTCCAATTTTATGTCATGTTGCGGCACAATGTATATGTAAACCCATTATGGAACACTCCTGCTTGTCACGTCATTAAAACAATGCCCTGCCCATAATTATAGCTGAAAACCAGTCACATAATTTAATTATAAGTCAATTTTGACACTGGATAAATCATAGACCATGTACACTAGATTTCTAGAGCATTGCGAACCAATGAAACCTACCTACTGTCTCTTTAAATATACCAACTACTTATTTTCCAATTAATATTGATATAATTGCTTGATTTTTAATCAAATATTTTGAGTAAATTCCAATGTGTCGGACTTGTTAAATTTTATTGTTTATGTGACTGATTTCGTGCTTCTACTTGATAGGGTACATGGCGTACTGCTTGATTTGGATACGCCACCATAAAGGGGTGTCAAATGACCAGATACCCGTTGCGGCCACATTTGAAAATTCTGATCTACGCGATGCTTCCAGTGGCTGTAACACAACCAACATACAACTATTCTGTCCAAATTTGTTACACAATATTACCAATGCACTGTGCCACATAATAAATATCATCAATGACTATTCTGTTGCAAAATAGCTACCTGCTCCGTCACAAACTGGTGTCATACCCCCTAATTTTGAGCAAATTTCCATTTTGGCATCCGGTTTGTACCATGCTATTCGTGATCGTTACTGCTGTCTGCCTGTTCCAAGCACACTATTCACGTTTCCTATCAACATGTGCCTTTGGGAATAGTTATTTCTTCTGTAAACCACTTCGTAGTTAGGCTTAGCTAGGGAAGGGGTTAGCTAGAGATGGGGTTAGCTAGGGAAGGGTTAGCTAGATATGGGGTTAGCTACGGTTAGGCTTGCATACCTTCAACTCCATGTGTCCGTTCACTTACAAAGAACTGCACACAACATGACATGGGTATTGAGACGTGGTGAATAGACATTTGTGAAAATTAACGTTGATTTCCCATGCAAAAATGTGCTTATTTTATGCTTTTAGCTTACCATAAACTCTTTCGGGCAATTTTAGCAGACGAAAAATACACTAAATGGTGTTTATCGATAACTAAATATCTTATTAACCATCAAATAGCTTAACATATCAGCTGATGCATATCAAACGTTATAGCACAACATTAAAATGTACATTTATTTGATTTTTTTATATAATATAGTTATAGATCAGTTATAGGATACCTCCTAAAGGAGACGGTTAACAAGTAATGCTCTTGTTGACTATATGGAATTAATAAAATGTATATAATAATATAATATTAACTAGCCTGACATAGAGACGGAGATGTTTTAGGCGGTACCACGGCGTTGACCGGGAATCATTCGGAACTCTCCTTGCCATGGTTGGCCTGCCCGGACAAAAAGTGTCGTATTAGATAAGTATTTTATAAAGTATCTATTTAGTCTTATGAGCTAGTCATATATCCTAGATATGTACTAACACATTATAAACCATTATTTTTTATATTTGTATGTAAAAAAAATTCCTAATAATAAATCATTATATGTTACAATTTACCCCGTGGGAGCATGCGTATCTTGTAGAAGTGTCGATACTTAGAAGTTCAGCCACCTGCTGCTGCCCATGCTGTAATATTATAGGTGTAATTTGACTGCAATATGCTATTTTAATCCGATCCTGTGTAAGGCGTTGTCAACTTTGTTGGATGTGGCGCTAGTAAAAGACTAAGACTGACTTTCGCGAATACTTTAGCTGTGCGCAATCAGCTACGCCAAAACCTCGCGAAATCAAATTAATATATCCTAATGTGCCTGGCGATCTCCTTCTGAGCATGCGAGGCAAACCATCCGACATAGGTAATCATACGGGTGCATTTGCGATGTTACGGTTTCTCTTACCAGTCTTACAGTGTGTAGGGTAACCCGGGGCAACACGGCAACACGGCTCCCCGTCACGTACGCAAAATAGATAACCCCAAATCAACAGTCCCCGAATCTGGTGCAAAATAAAGCTAATTCTTATTTGATACCCACCCTGGACGCCCAGCAACACGAGACAAAACATAATCAAATCAGTGTGTTTTAAAACATTTATCATCTCACCATGTTCACACCTAGCTGTTACTACAGGGCGTTGCAACTGCTATCGTGGGTGTTTTTAATTTCGACGAGACACCATCTCGTAGACAGGATACCAACCAAGGCTGAAGAGAACCCACCCCCCTTGAGTGACTACACTTCGTCTGTCTCCTACCCGTTGACCTGCCTGTCAATGTTGGCGCCTATGTTTTCCTTACAGGGGCCGCGTTGCCTCAAGTTACTCTACCATTCAACGTTGGCGCCTATGTTTTCCTTACAGGGGCCGCTTTGCCCCAGGTTACTCTACCATTCAACGTTGGCGCCTATGTTTTCCTTACAGGGGCCGCGCTGCCCCAGGTTACTCTACCATTCAATGTTGGCGCCTATGTTTTCCTTACAGGGGCCGCGCTGTCCCAGGTTACTCTACCATTCAACGTTGGCGCCTATGTTTTCCTTACAGGGGCCGCGCTGCCCCAGGTTACTCTACCATTCAACGTTGGCGCCTATGTTTTCCTTACAGAGGCCGCGTTGCCTCAAGTTACTCTACCATTCAACGTTGGCGCCTATGTTTTCCTTACAGGGGCCGCGCTGCCCCAGGTTACTCTACCATTCAACGTTGGCGCCTATGTTTTCCTTACAGGGGCCGCGCTGCCCCAGGTTACTCTACCATTCAATGTTGGCGCCTATGTTTTCCTTACAGGGGCCGCGCTGCCCCAGGTTACTCTACCATTCAACGTTGGCGCCAATGTTTTCCTTACAGGGGCCGCTTTGCCTCATGTTACTCTACCATTCAACGTTGGCGCCTATGTTTTCCTTACAGGGGCCGCGCTGCCCCAGGTTACTCTACCATTCAATGTTGGCGCCTATGTTTTCCTTACAGGGGCCGCGCTGCCCCAGGTTACTCTACCATTCAACGTTGGCGCCTATGTTTTCCTTACAGGGACCGCGCTGCCCCAAGTTACTCTACCATTCAACGTTGGCGCCTATGTTTTCCTTACAGGGGCCGTGTTTCCCAGGTTACTCTACCATTCAACGTTGGCGCCTATGTTTTCCTTACAGGGGCCGTGCTGCCCCAAGTTACTTTACCATTCAACGTTGGCGCCTATGTTTTCCTTACAGGGGCCGCTCTGCTGCAGGTTACTCTACCATTCAACGTTGGCGCCTATGTTTTCCTTACAGGGGCCGTGCTGCCCCAGGTTACCCTACCATTCAACGTTGCCGCCTATGTTTTTCTTACAGGGGCCGCTCTGTCCCAGGTTACTCTACCATTCAACGTTGGCACATATGTTTTTCTTACAGGGGCCGCTCTGGCCCAGGTTACTCTACCATTCAATGTTGGCGCCTATGTTTTCCTTACAGGGGCCACTCTGTCCCAGGTTACTCTACCATTCAACGTTGGCGCCAATGTTTTCCTTACAGGGGCCGCGCTGGCCCAGGTTACTCTTCCATTCAACGTTGGCGCCTATGTTTTCCTTACAGGGGCCGCGCTGCCCCAGGTTACTCTACCATTCAATGTTGGCGCCTATGTTTTCCTTACAGGGGCCGCTCTGGCCCAGGTTACTCTTCCATTCAACGTTGGCGCCTATGTTTTCCTTACAGGGGCCGCGCTGCCCCAGGTTACTCTACCATTCAATGTTGGCGCCTATGTTTTCCTTACAGGGGCCGTGCTGCCCCAGGTTACTCTACCATTCAACGTTGGCACATATGTTTTTCTTACAGGGGCCGCTCTGTCCCAGGTTACTCTACCATTCAACGTTGGCACCTATGTTTTCCTTACAGGGGCCGTGCTGACCCAGGTTACTCTACCATTCAACGTTGGCGCCTATGTTTTCCTTACAGGGGCCGTGCTGCCCCAGGTTACTCTACCATTCAACGTTGGCGCCTATGTTTTCCTTACAGGGGCCGCGCTGCCCCAGGTTACTCTACCATTCAATGTTGGCGCCTAAGTTTTCCTTACAGGGGCCGCTCTGGCCCAGGTTACTCTTCCATTCAACGTTGGCGCCTATGTTTTCCTTACAGGGGCCGCGCTGCCCCAGGTTACTCTACCATTCAATGCTGGCGCCTATGTTTTCCTTACAGGGGCCGCTCTGGCCCAGGTTACTCTTCCATTCAATGTTGGCGCCTATGTTTTCCTTACAGGGGCCGCGCTGCCGCAAGTTACTCTACCATTCAACGTTGGCGCCAATGTTTTCCTTACAGGGGCCGCGCTGGCCCAGGTTACTCTACCATTCAACGTTGGCGCCAATGTTTTCCTTACAGGGGCCGCGCTGGCCCAGGTTACTCTTCCATTCAACGTTGGCGCCTATGTTTTCCTTACAGGGGCCGCGCTGCCCCAGGTTACTCTACCATTCAATGTTGGCGCCTATGTTTTCCTTACAGGGGCCGCTCTGGCCCAGGTTACTCTTCCATTCAACGTTGGCGCCTATGTTTTCCTTACAGGGGCCGCGCTGCCCCAGGTTACTCTACCATTCAATGTTGGCGCCTATGTTTTCCTTACAGGGGCCGTGCTGCCCCAGGTTACTCTACCATTCAACGTTGGCACATATGTTTTTCTTACAGGGGCCGCTCTGTCCCAGGTTACTCTACCATTCAACGTTGGCACCTATGTTTTCCTTACAGGGGCCGTGCTGCCCCAGGTTACTCTACCATTCAACGTTGGCGCCTATGTTTTCCTTACAGGGGCCGTGCTGCCCCAGGTTACTCTACCATTCAACGTTGGCGCCTATGTTTTCCTTACAGGGGCCGCGCTGCCCCAGGTTACTCTACCATTCAATGTTGGCGCCTATGTTTTCCTTACAGGGGCCGCTCTGGCCCAGGTTACTCTTCCATTCAACGTTGGCGCCTATGTTTTCCTTACAGGGGCCGCGCTGCCCCAGGTTACTCTACCATTCAATGCTGGCGCCTATGTTTTCCTTACAGGGGCCGCTCTGGCCCAGGTTACTCTTCCATTCAATGTTGGCGCCTATGTTTTCCTTACAGGGGCCGCGCTGCCGCAAGTTACTCTACCATTCAACGTTGGCGCCAATGTTTTCCTTACAGGGGCCGCGCTGGCCCAGGTTACTCTTCCATTCAACGTTGATGTTTGATGTTGATGTTTGACGCACACAAAATGCAGCGGAGCACTAACGTTGTCACATCGGAAAGCAGAGCAACCTTTGAATGGTTGAGTAAATTACGTGTCGAACACGGATCCATGAATCATTGCGTTCCGCGCTGTCTGCATTCACAGAGTGGGCGCACGCCACGAAGAGCGATGGCGAACACTGTGGCATAAAGTATCATGTCCATAAATAAGCCTTTAATACACAAACATCTGAAAAGAGCGAAGTAACTTCCTGGTTGCCGTTGATATACGATTATTTGGATAGTTTCAGCTCTTCTATGGCTAGTTCCGTAACTAATAGGCACTGACGTCAACTGTGCATACCATATGCGCCCTTCGCGATGTTCTCTATTGTTGTGCACAGTGCAGCCCAGTTAGGTGGGGCCTGTCTTAAAGTCGGTGTCGCGCTGTTTGGCCTCTTAATTTTCTTCTGCTGTCGAGTAAGAGTTCTGATTTGCTGGGTGGTTTCATTGGCATCATGGGACATATCCATCAGACATCCAGTTCGCGACCCGATTGTTTGTGATTCCAGTGGCTGGTGTGACAAGGATGGCAATGATAACACTTGTGTTGAGATGGAATGGCATTCTTGCTGACTGAATAAACACTGGTTGCCCCTTAAATTTCACCTGCGACGCCTGCACGTGCATCCCACGTGCGCAAGCAGGGTCTGGACTAGACGGTCTAGACCTAAACGCCGAGAAACACGGGCTCTCAACCTCATTCCCACCTGCTTTGGGGAGCCAATCTCCCATTAATTTTGATAGTCCCCCTCCCATCTATGTTTGAGCCCAACCTCTAACCTCCCTCCAATACTTAGGACCATCCTGCGACTTCCCACTTCCTGCTACCTCTCGTCACACTAACGCTTGATGGGCAAGTTCACCTATTGCTGAAACTGCATTACCGCTACGCGATACATTCAGCTTATTGGCTACATTAAGTTTTAAGATACATGCGACACATTCAGCTTATTGGCTACGTTAAGTTTTAAGATACGTGTGGAGCGAACAAACTAATAGTTGAAACTGTCTATTAACACAGATTCCTCTCTGCCCTCTCCCCCATCCCCCATCCCTGCCTCTCTCCCATCCTCCCTCAATCCACCCCTCCCTCCCACCCTCCTTTCCTCTCCCTCTGCCCCTCTCTCCCTTCCCACCCCCTCTCTCCCTCCCTTCTTCCCTCCCTCCCTCTTCTACCACCGTCTTCTGTTTTCCATCTTCTCCTTGCCAATTTATGACGCGACACGTACGTGGATACATAAAGTGTGTTGTTTCCTTCAGTCGGGATGACGCGGTGGCTGTGGGTTATGTGTCTGTTCGTCGCCGCTACCCTTACGACCAGCGACCACATCGAAGTGGAAGGCATCGCTCTAAGCAAGAAACTACACCAATTCGCTGATGGCACCATGGGTCTTTCCAAAATACAGGTACGTTATTATAATTTATACAAGACATAGGTCTATATAATATGTTCAAAAAACATCATGTGACGGATCTTGTGGGAATTCGTTTTGGAAATTCTTTCGAAAAGCATATTTTTAATAACATACAATGCATTGCGCGTTGACGCAGTTCCGCCAGGTAATCCGCTCGGGTAAGAATCCAGTATTTACGAGCACTGCGACCGCATTTAAGGGTCACTTAGTAGGTTGATTTGAAATACAATTGTTACCATAGGCCCCAATGTTGCTTAAGTTACGATGTAGCAAAACAATTATCAGAAGAATAATACTTGTTCAACATATGATGTCATAGTTATAAGAACGTTCATTTGTCTGAATGCATGTCTCACATTGTGTTATAAAATGTGTGCTCGCATGTTTCCACATCTATAGCAAATACTGGATGACGGACAGTTCCGCCAATCGAGGATAGACGGTGAAGCTGCAATCAGCAAGGTAGGTTTCTTTAACTTTAGTGCGACTAAAGGACACGTTACAAAGAAGAACATGTAAGACCAAAGGTAAAGTTACGTTCTTATAAAGCGCGGCATCGATATGGATTGCTAAAAGTGCGTTACTTCGTCCCCTGGTAAACCTGTTCATTCGAACGCCATCTCGATTTATCTGGGAAGCATTCAGCCACGCTGCAATTTCTGCGAGAAGACTATTTGTTCACGTACCGAACTGTGGCAACGTGGGGTGAACGAAATTGCCAAAGTTTGGAAACGGCAGCAAATGCGATTCGTACTCGGGTTCTCTCGAAATGCCATGTCAATTAATGTCATGTGTTCAGTTGTTTATTTCTAATACTGTCTACCATATTGATCAGACGCTTGTATATATGAAAATCGGAAACACTACGAAACTAAATGTTACAATTGCCGCATAGGCCAGGACTATGTTACAAAAGTAAGTTACACGCAAGTGGATCTGAACGATATATCACTGTACCACTCAGTGCTAAACAGAAACTAACCGTATAACGCGTTTCTTCCGTGTATGTGAATAACAGCCCCGCGCAGAAACAAAATTGTAAAGGAAATGTTATCAGGCAGCCGACATTGTGGCCGTGTGCGGTCACGTGTGCGGTCACGTGGCCTGACGTCTGCGATGCGTCGGTGAGCAGTATTTTTGGGAAAATTTGTGTTACTGTTAGAATAAGTTCGTGTCAAGTATAATAAATTGATGTCTTTGGAAAAACCAGTTGGTCCTTACAGGTTGGGGTGACATGTTGTGTCGGCTGAAAGTGAACGGCATGTGACAGTTACAGCCTGGAGAACGAGGACAGTTTCGCGGGTTGACCCAGGTTGATGTAAGTTGTGTGTACCGGTGGAGGGAGATCATCTATTTTAGGATGGGTTTATTGAAACGTCGGCAACTGTTTTATATCCGACCCGTAGCCAGCTTTTCACAAGAGGTGGGGTTCATTTGTTCGCAAACCAGACTCTGAAGGGCTTCGAGTTAGTATAATATAGAAGTGTCATGTCATCGCTTGCAGCTCGCCAAAGGCCTGACAGAGAATTTCGCAGTGACGGTTGAGTCACTCGGAAAAATCAAACAACAGCTGGAGAAAGACTACGCCAAGTTCACGGAACATACGCCGTACATCAGATGTTGCCAGTATCCCACGAATAAGATCGAATACGAGGCCCGACTGAAGAAAAAAGTATGGTTTGAACAGACACACTATTGCACTGCAATGCCTCTTGTGTTGTCAATACTTGTAGTTTTTCGCACGTCATATTTAACTATTAGGATTCTTTGACTTTTGATATTTTGAAAATAATGATGGGTCCGACAAAAAAGTAATCATTCAGAAAACAGAAGTGGGCATTTGCAACAGTCTGGCAGTGCATGTAGTTAACCATACACAGAAGAAATTTTTTAATCCAATCTCCTGCATCTAGGAAGAGTTCTAATGTGAGGTATCTGATACGGGCAAGCGGGCAGTTGGGCGTGCAGCAAGGATGTGGACGGCCAATGGGACTGGTCAGTTATAACCGGGTAATCCATCGCCGCAGGTCGACTACCACAACCTGTGCTTCCGGAAGTCGACGGACGCGCAAGGTGGCAACACTGTTCCGGCGTCGGAAGCCCTGCTGCGTATATTCAAGAAGAACTTCAACAACCGCCCGGCGATGAAGTGGCAGTACTTCGGCACCGAGGAGGGCATGTTGGTCACGTACCCGGCTCGCGTGACCCCAACTATCTGTGGAACGTACGATCCACGGTACAGGTAGAGTACGTTTTTGTCACATACCCGGTTCGCGTGACGCCGACTACCCGTGGAACGTACGATCCCCGGTGTAGGTATACATCTTTGTCACGTACCCAGCTCGCGTCATCCCATCCGCGTGTGGAACGTACGGTCTCCGGTACAGGTAGAGTACATCTTTGTCACGTACCCGGCAAGCGTGACCCCACCCACACGTGAAACGTACTATCCCGGTAAGGTAGAGTACATCTTTGTCACGTACCTGGCTCACGTGACATCGTCCACCTGTGGAACGTACGATCCGCGGTACGGGTAAAGTATATGTCGTACGCGAACGAGCCTACTACTAAAACCTATCGCGATTTCTTGTATATCCAACGACATATGGGTATGCTATTGTACCAGACATGGGGGCCAACTGGCCTGGCGCTTACTGGCCTGGTTAATACCTAGACCATGCATTCAAAAACAAACACTGTATTATCCACGATGCAATTTTATTTCCACGTGCATGTCACCCAAGAAACCCTGAACTTTCAGCAACAGACGCTACGCATGGATGGATTATATGAACTAGCAAAATTACCATCCCTCGGACGGGATAACTTGGTAGTTCGGGTTTACCTAATTTTAGAATATACAACATTATTGATTGCTTCTTTCCAACTCTCGAAATTTCGATGTAACACTGACAGTCGCAGTTACGTGTAGCGACGCCTGGCCCTTGCATGACGTCACAATCGAAGAAACGACGCATGACTTTGTCAATAATTGTAGGTAATTTTCCGTACGGTTGTACGTAAAAACTAAAAAGGGTAATTCGATTGTTCATAGACAGGGTAATACACAGCGGGGTAAATTTCGAAAAAAAATAATAAAACTGAGACGACCCGAGATGCAAAGCCTGAGATGCAAAGCGTCTAGGTGGAGTATAATAACATACAGACATACTCACGGTGGTTTATAATAACATACAATGTGTGTTCTCAGGCCGTGGTACGTCGAGGCTGCGACAGTTATTCCGAAGGACATCGTCGTCGCAATCGACCGGTCCGGTTCGATGGGGGGAAAGAAGAATATGATGTCGATAGCGAGAGAAGCAGCGAAGACAGTAGTGGGAACACTGAACCCCAACGACCGGGTACGTGTGACTTGTAGACAGGGTACGTGTGACTTGTAGACAGGGTACATGTTACTTGTAGACATGGTACGTGTGACTTGTAGACAGAGTACGTGTGACTTGTATACAGAGTACGTGTGACTTGTAGACAGGGTACGTGTGACTTGTAGACATGGTACGTGTGACTTGTATACAGAGTACGTGTGACTTGTATACAGAGTACGTGTGACTTGTAGACAGGGTACGTGTGACTTGTAGACAGGGTACGTGTGACTTGTAGACAGAGTATGTATGACTTGTAGACAGGGTATGTGTGACTTGTAGACAGGGTACGTGTGACTTGTAGACAGGGTACGTGTGACTTGTAGACAGGGTACGTGTGACTTGTAGACAGAGTACGTATGACTTGTAGACAGGGTACGTGTGACTTGTAGACAGAGTACGTGTGACTTGTAGACAGGGTACGTGTGACTTGTAGACAGGGTACGTGTGACTTGTAGACAGAGTAAGTATGACTTGTAGACAGGGTACGTGTGACTTGTAGACAGAGTACGTATGACTTGTAGACAGGGTACGTGTGACTTGTAGACAGAGTACGTGTGACTTGTAGACAGGGTACGTGTGACTTGTAGACAGAGTACGTATGACTTGTAGACAGGGTACGTGTGACTTGTAGACAGAGTACGTGTGACTTGTAGACAGGGTACGTGTGACTTGTAGACAGGGTACGTGTGACTTGTAGACAGAGTACGTGTGACTTGTAGACAGGGTACGTGTGACTTGTAGACAGAGTACGTGTGACTTGTAGACAGAGTACGTGTGACTTGTAGACAGGGTACGTGTGACTTGTAGACAGAGTACGTGTGACTTGTAGACAGGGTACGTGTGACTTGTAGACATAGTACGTGTGACTTGTAGACAGGGTACGTGTGACTTGTAGACAGGGTACGTGTGACTTGTAGACAGAGTACGTGTGACTTGTAGACAGGGTACGTGTGACTTGTAGACAGAGTACGTGTGACTTGTAGACAGGGTACGTGTGACTTGTAGACAGGGTACGTGTGACTTGTAGACAGAGTACGTGTGACTTGTAGACAGGGTACGTGTGACTTGTAGACAGGGTACGTGTGACTTGTAGACAGGGTACGTGTGACTTGTAGACAGGGTACGTGTGACTTGTAGACAGGGTACGTGTGACTTGTAGACAGAGTACGTGTGACTTGTAGACAGGGTACGTGTGACTTGTAGACAGGGTACGTGTGACTTGTAGACAGGGTACGTGTGACGTTTAGACAGGTTTTGTGTTATTTGTACATTGCTCACGAGGAAGGCCGTTTATGGTGTCTGGGCAATCGATTCTAGATTGTAAAATTCAGTAGCGCCGACTGTCTGCAGGTGGGCGTGGTCGTCTTCAGTAACGAGGCGCTCACTCCGCCGGGCACTTTGAAGATTCGTTGCTACGCAAGAGAACTGTCATTCGCAACAAGCGACAACCGCGACTACCTGACCGGCTTCATCGACTCTGTGACAGCCAAAGGGAGCACGAACTACACGGCCGCCCTCGTCAAGGCCTTCAGTCTGCTCGCTAGCTCGCACCGCCTCGGCTCGACGCGCAGAGGTAAGCGTCGTTGTCATTATCGTCGTCGTCGTCGTCTGATCGTCGTTGTTGTTGTCTCTGATTATCATTCTCTTTGTCCATTTGACGTCTCCGTTTTGATCACACCGGCTTCCCTTTTCTGTATACTGTCATGTCTCATTTATCCGTTCTTTGATAATCCGGTTTTTGAATAATCCGCAAGCTTTTACATGGGAACAATCTCGATACATTGTAAATTGCTTCGTTAATCCGTTTTCATGTTTCCTTTTCCGCCGTTTGAAGAAACTAACGGGATGGATAACGCTGTAATACGAATTATCTTAACTGTGTGTTTTAGATCAATTAAAATGTCAAAGGTCAAATGCACCAGTGAATTCTTTTACATCACAGCTGCATTGTTTGTTTTTTGTTAAAGGTCCTAAAAATTATTGGAGATCAATAAATAAGACAGTTTTGCAAATGTCAAGGTACATTAGGCCCTACACGTATATTACCGATAGTTATAGCATGGGTGGTAATAAGTGGTATTTCGTTAATCCGCACGTCTCGTTAAACCCCTGGTAACCGGAGTGTGTGGATAAAAGAGTGTAATGTTGTTGTTTTAGGCTTGCACTTGACCTTTTCATCGTTTGTTGCTAGTGTTGGTTGTAACGTTTTGTATGGTGACGTTGCCATTTTCCTTTCTCCCTTTCCCAGCGAAGGCGATCCTATTTCTAACCGACGGTCTACCGAACGGAGAAACGAATGCAATTCTCGAGAAACTGGCTAAGTTGAACGCTGAGCTCAACAACGAAGTGGTCATCCTGACTTTCGGGGTGGGAGAAGGTATAATTCATCTTTGCAAATATTTTGGCAATCTCGTAAAACAAAATAAAAACTAATTGAAGTCTGAAAAACGTTGTATACGTGTAACATAGCAATACAGACCTTCCAATACGGACCTTCCAATACAAACCTTCCAATACAGACCTTCCAATACAGACCTTCCTCTCAGTACAGACCTTCCAATAGAGACTTTAGGTACAGACTTTCCAATACAGACCTTCCAATAGAGACTTTAGGTACAGACTTTCCAATACAGACCTTCCAATAGAGACTTTAGGTACAGACCTACCAATACAGACGTTAGGTACAGACCTTCAAATAGAGACTTTCAGTAAAGACCTTCCAATAGAGACTTTCAGTACAGACCTTCCAATACAGACTTTCAGTACAGACCTTCCAATACAGACTTTCAGTACAGACCTTCCAATACAGACTTTCAGTACATACCTTCCAATACAGACTTTCAGTCCAGACCTTCCAATACAGACTTTCAGTACAGCCCTTCCAATACAGACTTTCAGTGCAGACCTTCCAATATAGACTTTCTGTATAGACCTTCCAATAGAGACTTTTCAAGTTTCCAGATGTGGCGGAAAATATCTCCCTTATTGGTAATTTTTTTTTCAAAACATCCTTCCGATCTCCTGGTTTCAAACAAAAAGCTTTTGTCTATTTGGTGTTACGATTTCATTTGTTGATTTTCACTTTGTTTGGTTAAGTATACTTGCATATGATTGTACAATATGATATAATGAATTATGGATGTAGATAAATTTAATAAAGCCACAAACCAAGAAATCGCTCCACATGCAAACATGCACAGTTTTTGTTCGGGGGGGGGGTCGGGGGTCGGATAAAGAAGTATCAGAGCGCTTTCGTAAATCGGGTAAAATATTCGTTAGGTGGCACCAACAACGGACAATATTCGTCAAAAAAACCTCCTTGAAAAGCCCTCCTGCCATGAGATCCGATGTGGGGCAAATCTCCCGCTATTTGATTGTGTCAACTTGGAAGGTCTGAAAATAATTATGATGGTTATGTCTGCTAAAACAGTAGTCAAGTAACGTAGAAGAAATGTACATGTGTTAAACTGTGTGCCAAATCGACGGACACGTCGGGAAATGACAAATAGTTTGATAACAAGTCAATGTACGAAATTTACGGTAACTACTACAAACAAGAATCAAAACAACTCGATGTATGCTTTCCATTTCAGCATTAATTCAAATGTAGATGTGTTTTGACCGACGATTCTAACCCCCGGTTGTACAAGAATATTATAAGAAGTTATCCATGGGTATGTCTGTAGAGCTGGAGGAGACAGCCCGGGAGTTACTGCTCAACATGTCGCTGCAGACCAAGGCGGACCTGACCAAGGGCGACATCACGGTAAGTCGGTGTCTCCTGGTCGCTTTCCATCGTTGTTTGACTGGGCATTTGCACTGTGAGCCGGCGTGGGCAATTTCGTGACACATCAAAATACACAGTTAGGAAGTTACGTTGAGAGCATTGTCATTAGCATAGTTAATAATACATACATACATACATACATACATACATACATACATACATACATGCATACATACATACATACATACATACATACATACATACATACATACAAGTTACATACATACATACATACATACATACATACATACATACATACATACATACATACATACATACATACATACATACATACATACATACATACATACAAGTTACATACATACATACAACGACAACAGAGTGCGAATGCGACGACAACATTGTTATGTTTGTGAATGACCTTTGAGCTAACACTAACAGCAGCATACGCTAAAACTTTGGAAATAGCAGTAGCAGCAATAATACATATGTGGAAACGACTGTGCAAGATTAATGCATATGTTCTGAATGTGAAACGTACCAGTGCAGCAGTTAATTAATCTGACGATCAGGTCAACTGTTTCGTCAGAAACCTAGTTCCAGCTTAGATGTCATGATAACCATGATTGAGACAACGCAATTAAACAATGGTATCTGTCTTAGACAATTGATATGGTTTACAATCACCGTGGACAATCGTCTGTGTATGTTTCCAGACAGGAAAATTCAAATGGGTTCGGAATGTTGCGAATCTACGCTACCAGCTCGCGTCCTATTACAACATCTTCAGCGACGCAGACCGCATCAAAGACCCCATAATGACGGTGCCTTACATCGATTACTCGGGACTAGGTAGGCTGGTCACAACGGCTGGTGGTACACGTCAGTTGACCCGGGTTAAATGTTCACCTACATTATGTTATCAGATGAAACACAAATGTCTTGTTAGACTGCGTGTAGGTGTTAACTTATTACATATGTAGCACCAGCCACGACACACGAGAATGAGTCTTGTTAGACTGCGTGTAGGTGTTAACTTATTACATATGTAGCACCAGCCACGACACACGAGAATGAGCTGTTGAAATGTAGTATCGCTCTCGTTCTCTTTTTCCGTGTTGCTGAAGACCGATTAGTGATAGTGTTTTATCGTAAATGGTAAACTAAACTAAACTTGTAGTACTAGTGTTATCTGCATAACCAACCGTATTTCTCCAGGGGTGATTATATCGGTCTGTCTTCCCGTATTCTCTCCGCCACGAACGTTGCAAGGCGTGGCAGCCATCGATATGAGCATGGCCGACCTCATCTCTGACGTCACATACTTTAAGGTATGTCACAACATCTTGTGTTGGTAGATTTATATTTATTATTATTCGTATTGTCCGCTTTAAAATTAGAATGTGTTGTAAATGTTGGTTGGTGAGTTGTAAGCGCCAAAACCATACTTTATCAATTATGAAAACAAAAATAAATACAGCGCGTCATATACAACTTTTATAATTTTTCCACTCACTTAATGAACCACTGGACCGATGTTGTCCCGGTTTTTCCTTGAACGAGCAGAACATAAATATCTTCAATGTTGGTTTTAACCAAGAGATGCTATAACAAACAATTGTGTCATTTGTTTCAAGCACGGGCACAATTCGTATGCCTTTATCGTTGACTCGAACGGACGCACCCTGACCCACCCGCTCCTACAGAACCCCTTTGGGTCGTACAAAGCCGGTCCCGTGTTTGTTGACATTGGGTTGTTGGAGCCGTCACAAGGCGTTAAGAATGTCATCGAGTCAATGAAAAGGTAGACGTTTTCCTGATATTATTACCGAAGTATTTATAAACAAAATAATGTTATTACATATAATTAATAAAATATTTTAATAATTATTATTATTACCACCTTTATTCGGACTCAAAATCCACAAACACGTACATGTTAAACAAATTATAAAGTTCCATATAAGAAACAGCAGTAAGAAAACACATTATATTATGCTTATATTTGAAATCACATCATTACATTCTTCCTTATTTAAGACAGTGTCATTGTTACAATCGTTCATTACCACCAATTCACAAATCATAGTTGCGTGGTCGTAGTATGTAGCATTTACATTGCTATTCTACATTTCTTTTCATTTATACTTAATAGCACTCATAGGCATATACAATAGTTTATGGTGTGTCACGTTATATTTGGACATAATGTGTCTTACATTCTGGGCCATAATGGACCTATAAACAAATGGCATTGTATTCGCTATATTATTAACAACAATGCTATCTAACAAGGCTACTGTTCTGTAAACATTTATTAATCTAAAGATCAAAGCAACATCTAAAGGCACACATTCAGCAATTAATGGTATTAAATCTCCGTGCGAACCATATGGCAGTTTCCATACCTTGCACAAAGCATTACGCCACTGTGTGCACATCTTGTTCACACTGTCATTACACCACTGTATGCACATCTTGTTCACACTGTCATTACACCACTGTATGCACATCTTGTTCACACTGTCATTACACCACTGTATGCACATATTGTTCACACTGTCATTACACCACTGTATGCACATCTTGTTCACACTGTCATTACACCACTGTGTGCACATCTTGTTCACACTGTCATTACACCACTGTATGCACATCTTGTTCACACTGTCATTACACCACTGTATGCACATCTTGTTCACACTGTCATTACACCACTGTATGCACATATAGTTCACACTCTCATTACACCACTGTATGCACATCTTGTTCACACTGTCATTACACCACTGTATGCACATCTTGTTCACACTGTCATTACACCACTGTATGCACATCTTGTTCACACTGTCATTACACCACTGTATGCACATCTTGTTCACACTGTCATTACACCACTGTATGCACATCTTGCTTGTTCACACTGTCATTACACCACTGTATGCACATCTTGTTCACACTGTCATTACACCACTGTATGCACATCTTGTTCACACTGTCATTACACCACTGTATGCACATCTTGTTCACACTGTCATTACACCACTGTATGCACATCTTGTTCACACTGTCATTACACCACTGTACGCACATCTTGTTCACACTGTCATGCCACACTGGCCATAGTAAGGCAAAAAAATACCAATGAAACAATTTGTTTTTGACGACAGCTTGAAGTGAACCAAACTCAGACATACATCTATTTACATTACAATTACATTTCTTGATACCGGTAAACGCAATAAAGTACATTTCCAAGATGTATAGTTTTCTCATATGAGAAACATCCGTACCATTTATATCAAAATGCGGATCAGCATCCTTCTTGTTGTACACCAATAATTTGCTTTTTGACCCATTAAACAACACATCTTGTAGTTTGGCATATTTTTTCACACACCTCATTCATTTTTCGCAGAACTATTAATACAAAGTAATATAATGTCATCTGCATATCCTGCAGCTCTGCAGAAATGTTGCCCAATAAAACAGATAATACCAAGATCTGTTAATTCATCCAACAGCCCATCCATGTATACTCCAAATAGAAGTGGAGACATAACACCTCCTTGGCGAACCCCATTCTTCACATTGAATCGGTTTGATATTACAACATTCCACCTAACCTGTAGTTTCTGGTTTGTATACACGTGAAATAAACGTCTGACAACTAAT
Source organism: Lamellibrachia columna (assembly GCA_963662155.1). Taxonomy (NCBI): domain Eukaryota; kingdom Metazoa; phylum Annelida; class Polychaeta; order Sabellida; family Siboglinidae; genus Lamellibrachia; species Lamellibrachia columna. The sequence continues at coordinate 60,074,594 of OY759263.1, forward strand.
GGGCACATACCATTGTCAATTTGCTTTTGAAACAGCAAACAATAATTCACCTGTCGAACACTGTTGTAGACAAGCCATCTTTAAACCCTAATTGCAAATCTTATGTATCAACAACTCCAGTTTGTTGTTTGAGTAATGCTTGGTAATGATGCTACCTAAGGTGAACGCCCTATTGTTACTGCTTTAAATTTTTTCTCAGTATTATGTATAATATATATGTCATGCTTCATGCAATAATAATAGTAAATATGATGGCGACAACGATGGTATTATTACACAAGCAGCTTTTTTCATATTTAATATAATAATTTACGATCTCTTAACAGCGGAGGCAATGGAAGTACAGTTGTGTCGACGGAACTGGTGCAAAGTCGGGGCGATCCAAGACGCGACGGAGTCTCTACGACCAGAACCACTGCCACCTACTACTGGAGACCAGTGAGTGATCTGTCGTCGAACATAATTATTATTATCAATTTGCAAGACACGATTCTGTTTCATGCACTGCACTGCACTGCACTGCACTGCATACCTAATATTAACGGAGGCATTTAAGAACAAATCAATTTAATATTATAGTTATTATTGTTATCATCATTATCATCGTCATCGTCGTCGCACCACGAACACCACCAGTAATTATTATTATTATCACAGCTAGACGAATGGTGTAGTACTGCAGTAGTTACTTTCTTTATAAAGGGAATTACGTGGAAGAACAATGAATGTTGTAGATCGCTGGCACCAAGTTGTCCGTGTGTATCGTCATCCCGAATCACAGCCACGAGTTGACCATTGACACCGGCCACTGGTCCAGTCACTTCGTGTATCACCGCATTGACCTGTGGCCGTCTGTCCAGCGTTGCGGCTACCTCGGTCGAGTGGACACTATCGGTGAGGTTTATCAGTATCCACATCAATTGTTGCCTTAGACGCGTTGATCAATTACAATATTTGTTGCTCTTATAATATCAATAACAAAAACAACATTATTAGTATTATTATTATTTAGTTGTGAGCAAAGCAACATTACAAACACACATATATTAACTGCTAATTACATCATGAACATAAATTATTAAAAATCTCCTTTTTCCTACTACATATTTGAAATGTTGAAGTCAATATATTTCCTAGCGTCTTTGCTACAACACAGTTAACGCTGCATGCGGACTTTGTTGCTGATTTAGCACACTCAGTGGTGAAGTTTACTGGTGCCGCGTTCAAGAACGCATATACTTATTTCGACGTGGTAGAAGACATGGAAATCATTCAGCGTTACACAAACTTCATGATGGATGAAGCTGAAAGTTCAGTCTACTTCAAGGTGGGGAACTATCATTCGGACGATGTCATAATTTATGTTGTTGGTTGGAGTTTTGCTTTCACTCACATGATTTAATTTGGTCATATTCATCAATGCTTAATTACTATTTTTGCCACCAACACGCGGGAGACATATAACAGTTTGATACATCTTCCCTTTCAGGGTTAATTATATTAAAGAGATGCCACTCATTAACTGAAAAAAAATCTTTACTTATTTGTACCGATTTTAGCAAAATAGCTGTGACTGGAACGTCCGACCACCCGTCGTCTTACTGATATGTGTTTCTGGCAGGATGGCGTGCGTGAGATGGTCGCATTGACGGAAGGCATCGACGAGTTCTGGATGACTCGTTCGTCGCCGAATGTCCTGCGTCGTTACCTCGGTTTCTACGCCGGCTTCTTCCGCGTCTTCCCCGGAGCCCTCATGCCCAAACAGTACGACCCGGTCGAGCGGCCCTGGTTAGTAGCAGTCTTATGAAAAGTGTCGTTGTGTCAGCTGTTTAATGTTGCAAGAGCAGCAGTAGCAGCAGCAGCAGCAGCAGCACAGCAGCAACAGCAAAACAGCAGCAGCAACAGAAGCAGCAACAGAAGCAGCAAAAGCAGCAGTAGCAACAACAACAATAATAACAGCAAGAGCAGCAGCAACAGCATTAGCAACAACAACAGCAACAACAAAAGCAACAAGAAAACAAGCAGCAGCAACAACGAGAACAACAGCAGCAGCAACAACAACAATAATCACAAAAGCAGCTGCAGCAGTAACAACAGCAGCAGCAGTAACAACAATAACCACAACAACAGTAACAACAACAAAAGCTCAAGCAACATCAACAACCAGAAAAACAGCAGAAACAGCAACATTAACAACAGCAGCAACAACAACAACAACAACAGCAACAGAAACAAAACACAGTAAGTACGGTAGCTAGTGTCCGCAGCCAGATTCATTGTCATCAACTTGAATATACCATGTCCGACTACTGACTGTTTAATAAACCTTTAAGAAAGTCAACTAGTTCTAACCAATCAGGCATTTCACCGTTTCGCCGTGTCAACACGACGGGTGTAGCTTGTCCAATGTTGTACGTTATGAACCATGTTGTTCTCATTAGTGCAAGTACCACCAATGTCATAAAACATGTTCACAATAAAGTATTCATTTGGGACATATTGTCGACCATTTACAGTTATTTCGGCTACTTGCTCTATTGCTATCCCATATT